>JAVJIF010014393.1:0-89497 GCA_038442645.1 Agave tequilana | reverse complement strand
TTTGTTTTTATTTTATTTTTTGAAAAAAAAAATATTAGTTTCGAATAAAGGAGAATGTGCTAATTAAATTCTAGATATTAATGGCTCATTTATATTTTCATTAAACTTTTTAAACATTGTAAAATTAATCATGAAATTAACTTGATTAAGTTGCTATTATGTGTGTGACATTTGGATGCTTTTTTTCATACAATTATGCATAGGAGAAAGTCTCTCCCTGCCACATCAAAAAAAAAAAAAAAAAAAAAATTGAATTCTTTGAATTTTGATACTCATCTATACCCCATCCTTCTCTTTCTTACCCAACACATTTTTTCTTTATTATTAAATTATACTACAATGGCAATTTGAAGAGTTGTTCGGGTCCATGACACTGAGCACTCATGCACAGCCAAATCTGTCCTCATGCTCCGTTGGAGCAAAACAAGCAAAGAAATTCTATTTATTTATTTTGCAGATCGGCAGCGTTACCAGCAATCCAACTCCAAGTTATGCTAAAATTAGGCTCGCTCGGCCCATAGGTACACATGCGAAGTTGTCTGTTAGTTCTTGGAGCAGCGAGCAAGGCTGAGATTCAGCTTAGACATGTTGAAAACTTGGACATTGTGCATTGCCCGTGCTTGGAGTCTCTAGCCACTTGTCTGGCTTTCGTGGCGAAGAATTCGGTCAATAGTTAAGTGCCACTTGTCAGAATTTAGATGGGTTGGCTCTTAAAGCCAAGCTCCGGCCGATTGAACGACTCTCTAAAGCCCTGAGAGAACGAACGCGGGAATCGATTTCACTCCTCTTTTTTTTTCCCGAACAAATTAACCCTTGAGAGTCAATCCTTGACTCCCATTCAAGTATGAATGAGAGTTAACTCTAAAAGATTCCGGTTCATGTGATGCAATGAATCGCATCTAACCTGTTACAACGAATTTTTTTTCCTCCTCCTTGACTTC
Organism: Agave tequilana; assembly: GCA_038442645.1. NCBI lineage: Eukaryota > Viridiplantae > Streptophyta > Magnoliopsida > Asparagales > Asparagaceae > Agave > Agave tequilana. The sequence goes on along the minus strand of JAVJIF010014393.1, from coordinate 88,556 downwards.
AATGCTCTAATCCTATTGGCCATTGAAGTCCAAGTCTCGACCATTAATTCCTTCTTTCTATGCAATGCATCGTATTCATATTGTGATGCAGAGCAATAAAACAAGCATGAAAACGTGCACCAACTATTCGCAACATCATTATTATATAATACAAATAGTTAGGCGTATAACCATAACTATCAGGCTGTCTCATTGTAGCCATAAGAAGCATAGTCACTAATCCTAGCTGGCCATAATTTATCAGGTCGACACGTGTTGTTTAGACGTTGTGATTGCTAATTTTAGCATTGTATCAAGCCTAATTACTCAAATCTTCTTCATAGATTCATACTTCTTATTATTAACGAATCTTCTTATAAACGACAAGGACTCACCTTTCATCGATATATATATATTATATATATATATATATATATATATATATATATATATATATATATATATATTTGAGATTTAGCCCCCAATATTTACTCTCAATTTTCAGAAAACCCGCTAACAACCAGACCCTATGCCAGTATGCCTTCATGGGACAAGGAACAAAGCAATCACAAAAGTGAAATCCCTTGAATTCATTGCCAAGCAAGGATCAATGCACTCGACACTCAACAGTGACACACTGTTTGTCTCAACAGAGAATTTATCTCAACCAATCAAGATTCACACTCATGACATAGTTTTCAGCTTCACGATCCAAAAAAAAAAAAAAAGCTTTGAAGTTCTATTTAATGCCTAAAATATAATGTTTCACAAATAATGCAAGAATAAATTATGAACCCAGGACGCTTTCACATACATCCACTCATGTCAGAGTTTATTTCTACAATGAGGGTTTTGTGAGTTAGTTCAAATTATTACACTTAATTGAGCTTTTACACTTAAATTGAATGTGTAAAATATAAATATTTAAGTTAATTTTGAAAAAAATCTATTACTAATTTATTGAGTTTACTAACTAATAAATCTACTTAATAATTTTTTGAGTTTAAATAACCCCACTCCCACCTAAGACCTAAGATAAGCCGTTCTTCTAGGGCCTAGGGCGAGAATAATGCCAGCCCCGCAACAGGCCTGGGTTCAGGTCCAGCTTTCCTACAGCCCGGTCCGGGCTCCTCAGGCTGACCCACCCATTATGATCCCGACTTTCACCTCCGATCGAACATGCAAGTATAAACCACAATTTTCACGAAAGCTGTGGTCGTACATAGATCCCACAAATCATGAGTCATCTCTGAATGGGAGACCACCAGCTTGCCAAATCCGAGGGGAAAAAACTGACATTAAACACAAGTTTAGAAATGTAGTTGACAGCATAGTGATCCATTAATGACGAGCTTTGATGAAGAAGAAAAAATTCTCAGCTTTTGATTAATACAACACATCAAGAACAACAAATGCTTTGGAGGCAAGCACCTCCTTTCTGGAGTTCATCGGCAGTCTCCATCTGCATCTACTACAATCTGATTGTACACCTAAACAAATCAAAGAAAGGTGAGAACCGTAGAATGCTAAATCCAAGAGCGGAAAGAAAAAGGAAACAATAAAATCTAGTTCACCATGTATTGCAGCAATAACTGAAAGCATCATAAACATTGCAAACATATACACACAAAAAGCCAAAAAAGAACTGAGTGTTATGCAGAAACAGAAAGCTCTGAGCATTACGGTACCACGAACTAATTTTTTCAGTTATAACAATGCTACCGCATAACATTATTGAAGCCCCCCCCCCCCCCCCCCCCCCCCCCCCCGCAACAAACACCTCTCCTTCCCCCCAACCCCCAAAGTATAGTCACTTCCCCTCTTCAGGTCTTGCATGATACAGATGCAAAGATTTGCTGCAGGCTTTCATTGTTCAGACATCACAGCCAAGATACATTAGTTTGTTTAGAATTTGCTTACATGTACACATGAAACTTTGTGGGAGGCAAAAATAACAGTAAAATCCGTGCATAGAATATGAATATGGGGTATGGATGTGTGTTCTGTGGTTCTAATGGTGGCTGGGGCTAGAGAGAGAATATTCTGGGTGTGGACGTGAGCATGTGGGGGTGTGAATGATATGTCTGTGGGCTTAGGAATGTAACTAGGTATACATGAACTCGCAGTAGAAGATTCGCCAACAACCATGTGCGTGAAAGAATCAGCATGAAGTTTTCTTGTATTATGCCAACAACAATATCGTACGATCAAGCCTTGTCCCAAAATATTTGGGTTCGCCTATTGTGAACTTCCCCATTCATCAATCATATGTGTGTCAATTTATCTCATATTTCATCTCCCTTTTGTTATATGGATGCAATCATGCGCAGAATGCTAGGATGTGAGAAACTCATGATTGAAATGTGAGTCTTTTAGGGCTCACATCCTTCCAGATTTAGTTTTAGGCTAAAATTCAATAAAATACAATGAACTTTAAGCCGTTTTGAAAAAAAATATCTTGAACTTTCAAAATAGTAAATTGCTACCACGAACTTTTCTTCTAATTTTCAAGAAAATACCATCCCCGTCAGTCTCATGTTAAGTTGCCAATCATGTGACAATTTAATGACGAAAATACCCTATATTTTCTCTAAATATCCACTATCAAATAAAAAAAAAAGGAAAACTCATCTTCTCTCTCTCTCTCTCTCTCTCTCACACACACACACATCCCTCGCTCGCTCGCTCTCTCTCTCTCTCTCTCTCTCTCTCTCTCTCTCTCATCAATCTCTCTCTCAACGCTCTCTCTGTGCTAACGTGGAGAAAAACGAGATGAGTCCATCTTGCCTCCTCCTAAGATCTCCCTCTCTACTGCTTGGCTTGAAAATTGAAAATTTAATGAATTCACTATTTATTGAATTAATTAAATTTTGTTAATTTGAATGTGGTGTTTGTTTTGTTTAATTGTAATTGAATTGGCAAAAATAAGAAATAAGTTTTGTCATTGTTTGTTTTATTGCAGTTGCAAGAGTGAAATAGTTATAGTATACTTTTATTTTTTATTTTTATGTCTTCTATTTTTTCTCTTTTTTAGCTCTCATTTTTTTGTCTGTTTTTTGATTCTTGGATCTATCACTCATTTTTTATCTCAATTTTCTTTTTTATTTGTTTTTTGTTTTTTATTTCTCCGATCTATCTCTCATATTTTATTTTTTTTCATTTTCTCTTTTCTGCAATCTATCTATCTTTCTGTTTTTTTTATCTCTCATATTTTATTATTTTATCGTTCTATTTGTCAGTTTTTATTTTTATTTTAATTTTGAATATTGCGTTAGATGAGGATAAACTGTCTTTTCCTTTTTTCCGTTAACAACCATTCAATACTTTGTAGTGTGATTATTTAAACCCATAAAAGTGATGAGTAGCCCAATGGGATTAGTAAACTTACAAAATTAATAAGTAGCCCTTTTTGGCTTTTCCCCTAATTACCCTCACCCCCATCTTCCTCCTCTTAAAACATTCTTCCAAGTCAAATGTTCATTGTAGAGTTGTGGTATGAGCCAATTCCGTTTGTCTGTTTCACCCTTAAAGGCCATAAGTCGCAAGTGCCACTTGCGACTTACGATCCACTTGCAACATAAACAGTTAATTTTGTGATCATGCATCTCACTTACAGCCTACTTGCAGCACAAACAATTAATTTTGCGGTCATGTAAATTTGTATTGCTGACAGTTAATTGTAATTAGATTAATGTTTTTTATTATTAGATTAATCTTTTTTAAATTATGAGAAAATTTTTAATTTACATATAATTCTTAAATTAATTTTTTTATTAATAATTCAATAATTTTTAATATTAGAATCTTTTTATTACTAGATTAATCTTTTTTGCTACTAAATAAATATAATGTATTCCACTTAATTTTAATTCTTACTTTATTTATAGATTAATAATATTTAATATAAATTTAATAAGTTTTCATTATTAGATAAATTTTTTAATTATTTAATATTTAATATATTTTTTTAAATTTTAAATTTTATTATTTAATATATATTATATTTTTAATAAATTTAAATTTATTTTAAATTTTTAATTTTTAATTATTTAATAATTTTTATTTATTTAATATTTAATTGCTTTTAATTATTTAATATTTAATTTTTATAATTATTTAATATTTAATATTTTTTTTACATTTATTATTCTTACTTTTATTTTATTTTAAATTTTTAATTTATCAAATCACCAAACAGTTAATTTTGTGGGCAACCTTTTCACTTACGACTTAGAAATTACGATAATCAAACACTGTAAAATACAATACACTTTCTCATTTACAATTTTACGTTACCAAACAAACACCGTATAACTTGCATGTAACTCACATATAACTGTAAAAGAGTTTGCGACTTACTACTTACGATAACCAAACATGCCCTAACAGAATATCTATGAGATTGCCTACTTCTCAGAGAGCTTCGACGTCTTCCCCGCCCATAACCAAGATTAACATTTCAAGACGAAAGCTCACCTTGCAAGGCATCAGCTAACCTATTCAGTGTATCAGAGAAATCACCATTTACCTTCCTCTTGTCCTCCTTCCTCTTATCCTCATCATGCTCACAAATTTCCTTTCTGAAGATCCATGGCTGCAAGCTCAACAGAGAACTATGGTCTTTAACAAACTCGTTAGAATTCGACATTCCTTCTGATGAAGTATCAACTTGCTTTTCCAATGACCTTCCATCCAAATGAGAAGGAAACTTGTGATTACTACACCTGGCATCTCCTACTTGTCCTCGAATCAGGCTGTGAAAAATAATTCCTGATTCCGTTGCCTTCCTGTCAATCGTTTAATCCATAGAATTATATACGTTAGATATAAGAAACATGCTTTGATAACCGCCGGCGGCCATGAGTTGAGGGAGAGGGGAAGGAGAAGAAGGAGAAGGAGAGGGGAGGCCCGCCAGCAGGGCAGGGCGGCGAAGCAGGAGAAGGCGGCTGAGAAGAGAACGGAGAAGGCTTGGGCAGTTTAGTCATTTCACTCAGGTAAAATTGTCGAAAAAAATAATGGCAAAGTTGTAATAATTTTTTTGGGTCTACTTATCAATTCCTTGGGTTTAAATAATTGCACTCAATACTTTGTGGTAGTTTCTTGAAAGTGCCAAAATTTATTGTAGTGTTTTTGCAATTTTGAAAGTTCGTAATATTTTTTTCTAAACGGCTAAAATTTCATGGTAGTTTAGTGAATTTTAGCCTAGCTTTAGTGTCCAGTGACCCTTAATACAAATTAAAATTAACCATACAGAAAAGGCCAAAAAGAAGAAGAATTGATACTATACAGGTTAACATGACCATCACATACAACAAAATCAACCAGCCAAGTTCAATGGAGGGGGAAAAACAACCTAACATACACAAACATCATGCCAAATAGATCAGCCAAGTTAAATGGAGCTTGAAATGTGTTTCGCAGTATCTTTTTGACTTTGGCCCTTTATCTCTGTTGGACCCAAGCATCTTGAGCTTGGCATCTTTTAAGTTTTTTTTTCACTGAAATTACAAGTCAAGTAAAGAGTGGACTCCAATTCAACTTAACATTCATTTTTGCCTGAAAAACCAGGTAAATTGGAAACATTTTCTCCCCATGATTGGCCAGATTTCTAGGACCTCAAACAAGCCTGTGAAATTTTAATATATTAAGTAATGCAAAGGAAGGTTTATAGCGTGGGATCTAGGAATTAAATATTAACCCCTTAGGCAAATCATTTACAAGAATTGTTACTGTTACATATATAGTCCTAAGCAATAAAAGAGCCAATCTTAGTTACAAAAATGACTCAAGACTATTGTTAGCTTAAATCCCAAAAACGCACTGCTAAATGTCATTGGCCTCCTGCAAATATTCAAAACCACCCACAAGGTCATTAACAACACATCGATCCATGTATATGCCGGTACTATAATCAATTGAAATGGAGATTGTTCAAATCAGATTTTTATGTATAAAATGCAAACATGTCAATTGTTACTTGGGCCATGACTACTTTCACTTGGTTACTACTACTACAGGAACATTGGAAGCATCAACACTTCAAATCTCTTCCATGCACGTGGACATATGCTGGAGATAGATTTGTGCCTGAAATATTTCAGACAACGGAAAACAGTGCCAACCTCCCAAGTCCAAACTGGTTAGCACACATTCCACACATTGTCTAAATTTGGAGAACATATGAAAGCTATGATTTGAGAACTTGGTCTCACTTGGTTGCTAATATTATGAGAAGATATGGAAGCATGGACACTCAAATCTCTTCTCAAATCCTCGGACACATATTGGACATAGATGTGCACCTGACACGTCTTACATAGTAAGATGGTGCCAAGCCCAAGTTCAAACCACTTAGCACACAGTCAAAGCTCTGCCCAGTTATTGTTGGATGCTTTAGTTCCATATTAGGGTGTCAGCTATATTTTCATGTTAACGTCAACCCACTGACTTAAAGATGTGAATCCGTGAAAGTGAAAGTGCTTCCATCACCATTCACCTCCTAGCCCACTAACGGCTTCACCTCTGTCAGATATTTATCCAAGATTAACCTCATATTTCTCGGATTCCCAATATAAGTTTTCAACTATCTGGTTTTTCAGGGGTTTTAGGATTTATTTAGGCAAGTTATTTGATCATGTGAAGTGGTCAGATTATAAACTATTTGTGCATTGGCCTACCAAGTTATGCAACAAAGCTAAGTGCTCGGCACCAACACCTCATAGGGTTGATATCAATGAAGTCAATAAATTTCTGCAAATCCCATAGAACTTTCCTGACATGGAGTTCCACTCATTTGACGTAAAAAAGAAATGTCTTAGTTAACAATAACTGACTTCATAGTCGTATTTGATGCTTGATATGTCAGTTCCACATATGGAAGTGTTTAAGGAACTGACAATCAATATCAACTACAATAATTCATGTTGTTATTTTATGTTTGACTTTAATTCTTTTGGATGTGTGCTAGAGGTTTACCTGCCAATAAAATGTGATATATAAATTACATTTGACATAGATCTTGGTTGGATATGTTTCAAAATATCAGCTTAAAGGTACTTGTGGAAAGAGAAACGTAAGATAAATTCAGAAAGTTCACCTACTGCTGGTAGCACAGTCACGAGTTACAGTGCAAACGACAAAAGAATTGGACAAAGTAAATGAACTATCACTATTGCAACTGGATCTTAAAAGTTCGCATACTCGAGAGAGTTGAGCCTCATCTAAAACACTAAACTTTGGCACAAGGATACTACTAGCTTTTAAAGCTGAACATGTGAATGAAATGAGAAGAACAGAAGAATAGTTAGAAATCAGGGTGAGAGCTTCCCTGAACATGTTCTATTTATTAACATCAAGTTTGACCAACTTTCATCGATCTTCAATCACACGTAGAAAATTGGAATAGGTTAATCACCACATATAACGCCAAGCTCTCCAGCTAACAAGGGCATTTTATGCATTTGATGCTACAAGTACTGCCTTACGCAAGAATTTGAAGAATGAAGCTCAGTACAACAGCATTTTGTCATCACAAGGATTTTCTATTCTGGCATCTTGTTATAACACTAGACATGAATCCCTGTTATGTGATTCTAATGCATGTGTTGTTGACCAGTGCAAAATGACAAAGTTGTTGGGTAAATTGTGCTATTTCTTAAAACATGCAAATCAATTTTATTGAAAACAAATTAAATTAAACTTCATAGCATACTACTACAGAATTAAAACACAATATACATACAATAATCTGGCCTGGGAATGTAATTGCGTAGTCGCTGTCATAAATAATCAAAAGCCTGTCTCCTAGCTCGGACGTTGATTCAGCTTTGTCCAGTAGCGGTAAAAGAATCTTTCGGAATCACCAGCACTCAGCCTAGAACAGTAGGCAGAGCCTCTTGCTCAGATAGAAAATAATTATCCAAAACATGGAATAAAACTTGAAAAAATATACAGTGGGAGAAAGAAGAATATAATTTTTAATATCAGTTTTTGTTGATCTAAGAATGAACAGGAAGAAGCTCTCTTTATAGACATGGAGCTCTAACCATTACAAACAACCCCCGCACAATCAAGCGCACGTTCATAATTGTTGCAATTAATTTGCAGCAACTCTGCGTGTTCACAGATCAGCTTTTACCGAGTCAAGGAACGTTACAAATCAAAACAGTAATTGTGAAGTACTTCGGAGAGTGTGAGATGGAGCTCATGGTGACTCCGAGTCCAAGTACTTGGGGATAACTCCGAGTTCAAGTGCTCGGGGTCACTTTGAGATCAAGTGCTCAGGGATGTTTTGAGATCACACCGAGTCCAAGTACTCGAGGATCACTCCATGTCTCCAAACATCGGAAATCATTCGAGTCCCGGTACTTCAGGGTCGCTTCACCAAAGTTTCAAATTGGCTCCGAAGGCCAAAATCAGAAAAGAAGATCCAAATGTAGCATGTCCAAGAACTCCTTGAACGGAGATGCATTCGTGGCCGCAAGTCGTGGTAGCACGCCACCCGAGCCCAAGCTCGGCCCGGCCCGATTCGGTTCGGCGCGTATCTGCGTGTGTGGGGAGTGTGACCCATGGCCTAGCACTCATAACAATGGACAATGGAAGAGTTGGTAGTTAAACTACTCAACTTTCCTTGGTCTATCCAATGTGGGACTAAATATGCCAAATTTGAGGGAAATTCAAGGTTTCCCTCCAAAATCAAATTATATTCAATAGTCCCCCAAAAACTTGAGTTTCAGGAAAGACAAAAGAAAGTCATATGGTATAAACAAATCATAAACCATAAACAAAAGTAAAGTTGGGGCAACATCATACTGTGAATTCGGGGTCGATAGCTTGCGGCATTAAATTTACCCTTAGTGAATTTCATCGCCACCTGAGAGACAGAATGGACTACACCTTGAATTAGCCTCTTTAACCAAATATTGATGAAGACACACACAGTAAGTCTCCATTTATTAAGCAGATTTAGCGTTAAAGGTCATGCTCACAATAAACGACTCATGAGAGTTTCTAAGGGTCGGCCCTCTCCCCAACAGCGGCCATCACGGTTCCTCTCACGTAGATAGTCCTCCAAGGGTACTGCAGATGGACCTTATCCATTCACACTACATGCGTCAGACTTATTAAGAGTTTAACTCAGCCTTACTTGGTTGTATTATAAGAGCATCATCACCATAGAGAAGGGGCAATAGCTGCTATGCTACGTAAAGAGCATCGTCACCATAGAAAATATCTTCTACAGTCTCGGGTGAGAACTCTGTTCGAGTCACACAAATCACTATGAATAAGCTCGAGGGATTCAGAATTTCTTATGATGAATGAAAGTGTTCTAATATAAGTTTGTCTTGAACACATATTTCACATCTAGAAGATGAGTCAAAAGAGGATTTAGGAATGAGATTCAAGTTAATCATTTTCTTAATGTATAAAGTTAACATGTCCCAATCTTCCCATGCCAGATATGACAACACTCAATGTTCAAAGAAACATGAATAAAATTTTATTATCAGAAGGATTGATTACATTAAGCTAGAAAAAACTATCACAAACAAAACCTTTTTCAATGAAAACATTAGACTGAAGATACAAACTTATTAGATTCCTTGACAATTCTATAGCCAGCTATAAGAAGAGAAATTCGTTGATCAGAATTCTCCAAAGTGTGGGTACACGCAGAACGCCTTGAATGGTCAGAACTTTCCCGGAGGTCATCATCAATGCGCCCAATTCCCATTATCTCTCTAGTGGAGTCATCTGTCAAGCTCACGCTTCCTCCACGTTGTTCCTAATAGGATTTAAACCATAAGCGATCAGTACAGATATGAATATTAGCTCATGAGTCTAACCACCAGTTCGAAGAGAAAGTGATTGAGTTGACAATAGAAAGAGAAAAATCTAACCTAAAAGAGTTGGAGTTCAGTTCTCATATTGACCTTGTGCCCGCCATTTCCTCCGTTTCCTCTTGGTTGAGCTTTGACTGGTTCCGTCTTCCCGTTGACACATTGGGGCGCCAAGTGATTAGTTCCCCACAGATGCAGTATAATCTTCCATCTGTCTTCTAGCCAGAGTTTTGAGTTTAAAGGAGAAAGATTGAAAAATGTTTGAAAAGAGAGATTGATTGACGAGGAGTTTGAAAAGTGATTGGTTTCTTAAACTTCTTGCCCTTGGAATTCATAAATTTGCGCTTAGGTTTCCTCCATCAAGTTCACTTTAGCTTTCATTTCTGACTTGGTTTTGAGTTTTGACTATGCTAGTCTTCTATATGATCGCCTTTAGGGCTTGAACAAAGGTAAGATCACCTTGCTTGTGACGGAGGGCTCTAGCAAAGGTTGACCAAGAAGAGAAAGTTTATCAATGAGATAAGACACCTTATAATCGTCGGAGAACTGGTTCCCTTTCGATTGAATGTGTCGGATACAATCTTGAAATTCATGAAGTTGATCGTTGATAGGTTTACTGTCAGACGTCATGAATTTATTGAAGGAGAGATGAATCTTTCGATTCCAGCATCATCGAGGCCATATTCTTCCTCATGTTGTCCACAGTTCTATGACGCTGTTATATTCATAATAATGTCATATAGACTATCAGAGAATGCACTAAGAATCCTATGGAGACAATGATAGTCAATCTCCTCATGTTTCAAATAATGTAGGAGAAAAGAATTGAAGGAGTTTCAACAGGTGATGGTTTAGGAGAAGGGGCAAGTATTGGATCATCTATGGCTGAAATGAGACTTAAGGTGGTCAATCAGTACTTCATCTAGTTTGTCGATCTCTTAAAGAATATGTCGAAGAATTTCTCATCATGTTTAACACCCTTAGAATGATCCACAGTGAAAGGATGGAGCTACTGAATTCTGTATTCCAAATTATTGATGATGTCAGAATTTAATTTAAGTAGGTAGTTTTAAACGGCAAAAATCTTGCATGATTATATGACAAGTGATCTAGCAAGATAAATCAATTATAGTTAGAAGTAAAGAGCAGTAAAGAATTCAAGAATTAAGCAATTATTTTAAATTAATTCCTAGAATAATCTAGCATGAATAGCACTATCAGATATGACGAAGAATTTAGAACATGCAAATAATTACAAGTATCAAAACAATTTATAGCATGCATGTAGTGACAAGTAATATATATTCATGCAATATAGAAACAGATTATAACAAGTATCAAAATAGATTATATCATGTAATATTACAAGAGACTAATTTAATCTTATCCTAATCAAATAGCAAGAAACAATTTTGCATGATAATAAAAAAATAATAAAAAATGATCCTTTAGATTATTAGGTAAATTGTGCTATTTCTTAAAACATGCAAATAAATTTCATTGAAAACAAATTAAATTAAACTTCCTAGCATGCTATTATAGAATTTAAACACAATATATATATATATATAATAACCTGAGCTGGGGAATGCAGTCGTGAAGTCGCTGCCCTAAAGGATCAAAAGCATGTTCTCCTCACCTAGACGTTTGATTCGGCTTTGTCCATTAGCGGTAAAAAAATCGGAATACCAGCACTCAGCTTAGGACAGTAGGCAGAGCCTCTTCCTCAAATAGAGAATAGTTGCCCAGAAAATAAAATAAAACTTGAAGAAAATATGATAGTGGGAGAAGAAGAATGTAGTTGTTGATCTCAGTTTTTGCTGATTTAAGAATGACAGGGAGAGACACCTTTTATAGGCACAGAGCTCTAACCGTTGCAAACAACCCCCGCACAAATCAACACACGTTCAGATTTGTTGCAATTAATTTGCAATAACTTCGCGCGTTCACAGATCCGCTTTTATCGGGTAAAGAATATTACAAATCAAAACAGTAATTGTGAAGTACTTCGGAGAGTGTAGACGGAGCTCGGGGTCACTCCTAGTCCAAGTCTCGGGGATGACCCGAGTCCAAGTGCTCGGGGTCACTCAGAGATCAGGTGCTCGGGGACGTTCCGAGATTAAGCCGAGTCCAAGTACTCGAGGATCACTCTGCGCCTCCAAGTACTCGAGAATCATTTCGAGTCCAGATACTCAGGGTCACTTCACTAGAAGTTTTGAGTTAGCACTGAAGGCCAAAATAAAAAAAGAAGATCCAAAATATGGCAGTTCAACAACTCCTTGAAGGGAGCTGCATTTGTGTCCGCAAGTCATGGGCGCGCGTCACCAGAACCCGAGCCCGGCACGGTTCGGCGCGCGTGTGGGTTGTGTGGCCCATAGCCTAGCACTCATAACAATAGACAATGGAAGAGTTAATATTTAAACTACTAAACTTTTCTTGGTCTATCCAATGTGAGACTAAATGTCAAAGCCAATTTGAGGGAAGCTCAAGTTTTTCTTCCAAAATCAAATACACATCCAACAAAAGCAGATGTTATGATAATGTTAGACTTCATCAATAACACATGGATAAAAAAGGGACACATATTGCGGTGATTGCCGGTCAAAATCATCAGATAAGAATATGAGCCTCAACTCTTGAATGCTATATTTTAGAAGCGCAGTTGCAAAGTTGACAAAATTGCAACCGATCCGAACTCCCTACAACAGTACATTTCTTCCCCTCTTCTGGCATACTTCTAAAAAGGAACATAATCATATTCCCCCACAAATATGACAAGTATTACCACCACAGCATTTCAAAATCCATGACCATTTCTTTCCTATAAACATCAAATACATATAACAAAATTTAGTTACAAAATAAACAACTTTTTTAACATAACTAAATTACACGCAAAATAAATATGAAATAAAAATTAAAATAAATTAATTTGACACCAGAGAAACAATAAGAGTAGAAAATCTTCTATTCCTTCTTCTGATATAAACAGAAGGATACACCAAGCTCTACCATTTTCATCAGTGTAATTAATCAATAACACATCTGATATATCCAAGCCCCCTATTTTTCCAGTTAAACAGAGCAAATCACAGACAATATAAATAAAAAAATGTGACATAACATGAGAATTAACTCAAAGCGCACCACTAAGTATTAACAAAAAAAAGTTCAATAATTCATAACCAACAACAGAACTTGAATAGCCAAAAGTAAAAATAAAAAAAAGGAGCAAAAGTGCTAAAATTCACAAACCTAGCCATTAGAAATTCTCTTCTCAGACAATGGCAACCTTCGCTCCGACCTCCTCCAGCTGCTTCTTGGCGTCCTCGGCCTCCTCCTTCGTAACCCCTCCTTAACTTTTTCGGCAGACCCTCAATCAACTCCTTGGCCTCCTTGAGCGCCAAGTTCGTCAGCGCCCTCACCACCTTAATGGTGGCAATCCTGACGTTGCTGGGGACCTCCTCGATAACAACATCGAACTCCGTCTTCTCCTCGACGGCAGCGGGTCCCGCGGCGTCGGCCACACCAGGTGCCGTGGCGGCGGCGGCGGGGGCGAAGGCGGCGGCGGAGACGCCGAGGCGGTCCTGGAGGAAGTCGACGAGGTTGCGGGCCTCCTCGAGGGTGAGGGAGGAGATCTGGGAGCCGAGCTCCTCGATTTTGGGGGAGGCGGCGACGCACACGGGAGGGAGGAAGACGGCGGACGGTGGCGGGGGAAGGAGGTGGAGAGAGATTTGGAGGGGAATTTTAGGGTTTGGGGGTGGGAGGTCGAAGAAGAGAGCGGGGACGATGAGCGAGAACAGACGAGAGAGACAGCGGAGGAGATAGTTGCTGCCATTTTTTTCCCCTCTTTAGTTCGTTCTTCTCCTCTTTGTATTTTGGGTTGAGAGAGCGCAAAAGTGAAGCGAGAGAGACTGAAGAAAAAGGGAAAGCAGAGGATAGATGAGGGGAGTGGATAGGACGCGGGGAGGGGGTTTTATAACGAAAGCGGGAGAGGTTGGGCTGAGGGTGGTATTGGGCTTTGATGATTGCACTCTCCTCAGGCCCAAGCCCAACACCAAGAGTATTCTGACGTTATTACTTAATAAATAATTAATAATAATAATAAATAATAACTAGTATATTGCTCGGCGGAAAATACCAATCCAGTGATATATCAAACAATGGAGGAAGAGGGAGGTGAAAGAAGGCCGAGGGAGAAGTGTGGAGGGGGGCGACGGCAAAGGTGTGGCGACGGGGGCACAAAAAGTGAGATTCTATCACCTTTTTCCAACCTAGGATGATAAGCTCATCGACTTGAATATTTATAGAATGTTGATTCGGCAGCATATAAGTTGACTGATGGTGGAATTAAGGAGGGTGGAATTTCATATGTGATGCTAAAGGAACAATAAAATGATAACAAATCTGTTTTTCTTTAACACATGAATTAAATGACACAGATGAAGAACACATATCCAAGCTACAGCCAGAGTTTAAATATTTGCATTCCCTGGTGCAAAGACTTGGATCCATATCAGCTGCTGGATGCAAGGCATATCATCCAAGTTCGATGACAACACCTAAAATGGCTAATAAACAAAAAGCCGAACTTACTGAAGACTTCTTACCTATGAACTAGAGATAGGTGACTAACCTTTGCAGCAAATTAGAGTTGTGATCTAGAACTACCAAGTGATAACCATGAAGCTATTCATGATCAGCCTTGGGAATCCTGCTTTACTACTTACCAATAGAACAGAAGGAATTAGGATTTTTATCAATTAATGATCCAAATTCTTGACTTTCTATTCCAATATCCCCGAACCAACAAAGAAATGTAAACCATTCATTGTTGAAAATTCCAAAAGGTTTCCATTAGATCTACAATCTATACTTACAATGCTCAGTGCATTGACCTGTCTGTTCCTGGAAAAAGGAATTATAAAAGCTACCTTATGGGGGCTGATTGCTTCCTACCTGTTAGAAAATTACGTGGTGGTGAATGTCTTTTTAGGATCAACTACAAGACTAATAACACTGAGAAGAATTAGGCATGGTTCACTCGGGGCTGAAAACTTCTTTCTACAAATTACTGAATAGATAATATACGATTCCGAAGGACTTGAGGACCCCATCCCAAAAGACTAGCCTTCTAGTCGATATTGGACTATTTGTTCGACCCAAATCCCAACAATCTCCTTTCGAAGAAGAGTCTCCCTGCAAGCTCAATTATCTTTACAACGGAAGATCAAATGTTCTATCAAGATACAATTTCTTCATCACGTGAGTGGAGGCATGCCTTACGTGAAGCACAAATTACAGTGTTGCTAAATCCTTGAGAGCCCAACAACTCATTGCGCCTTTTGCGCTATTAGGGGTCGACATCATCAAACATCACTCACACATCATCAAACATCACTCACACACGTCATTAAGTTCGGGGCATGGCTCTGATACCAATTAAAAGACTTTGGGTCACTATCTCAAAAAACTAGTCTTTTAGGTGGACTTGTCTAAATTCTTATATACCCAAGATCATCCCCATGCCTAGCTGATGTGAGACTATTTGTTCGACTCAAATCCCAACAATCCATCTGGCATATGCTGACATTGAACATAATACCACCAGATTCCAACTATATTAATGTTTTATAATGTATCTCCAAAAGGAATGAAGAGAGCCGTTATGAAACTCAGTGAGCCCTGCCTGTATAACAGTTTAAAAGTAAAGTCGAATTTGATCTCAAGCATGCAAGATAATCAGTTCAAATTTTTTAGCAGAATGTGATTAAAAGTCCCACTTATAATTGAAAGACAATGTAATTATTAAAAAAAATTGATAATTTACATTTGAGATATACCTATTAGGGATGGCTAACGGGACGAATCGGGTTGATTCGCCCCGTTAGCCCAATGAATCCGTTACGAGACGGGTTGAACCCGTCTTGATGACAATAGGGTTGTGTCGAGCCAAACCCGACCCGAACACAGCGGCGAGGCAGAGGCCCCGGCCCGGCCCGGCCTCCAAATATGGAACCCGGGCATGGCCCAAGTCCCCGATGCCCCGGGCCACACTCGGGTCGGCCAGCCATTTTTAAATATAAATAAAAATACTTTAAAAACTTTAAAAAACTTTAAAAAAACTTAACAAATTCAAAAAATATTTAAATTTTTTTAAATTCCCAAAAAATACTTATTCAAGTTGTGATAAAATTTGTAAAGAATACTACAAGACATGAAATGAAAATATATATTTTTATTAATGATCCAATAAAATGAATAATTGATACAAATACGATTGAAGTATAAATCAAATTTTTTTTCAAATTTATCATTAATACATAAAAAAATATAAGTTTTTATTCTTGATATATTTTTTCAATCAAAAATAAAAAATGCAAGTCTTCATTCATCTTCTAAGGAGTCTTCTAGAGAATCTTCGATGAGATCATTAGTTGTTTTATTTTGACTTCTCTTTTTTGCATCCAGTCAATCTTTCCTGCATATGGTCATATCGATCACATCTGATGCTAGACGGTTTCTCGTATCAGTCAGCACTCAACCACCTGTAGTAGCAGACTTTGAAGATATTGTAGATGCCGGAAGAGTTAGTAAATCACGTGCCATGATGGAAAGCATAGGATAAGTTGATGCATGTGATTTTCATTATGCCAAAATATTAAAATTTTCAAATCCTAAGTCTTGATCGATCTCAGAAGTCATATCATGTTGTATATAATAATGAATTTCATTTAAAGAGTCAGAAGTTCTAGATTTTTTGAAAGCTAATAAAAGATCAAAAAATAATGAATTTCGACTACAGGAGGTTGAAGAACTTTGAGATTAAGAAGATTATTTATTTCCGTAAGTAATTTCATAAAAATCATATAACTTATTTATAGAAGAATCAATATCTGCTCACATTAGGGCAGAACTATCCTCATAATCCATCCTTTCATAAAAAAATTTCAAGTAAAAATTTACATCTTTTAAATTTAATCTTATGATCCATAATAACAGCAAAATAAAAAATAAAAGAAAATTCTTTAAAATATTTATTAAAATTTTTTTTCCATGGGAGCAATAATATATCTTATAAAATCAATATTTCTACATTCAGAAAATATTTTACTTATTTCAGTTAACTCATAAAATATTATACTTGTTGTTGGGTAGTAAATACCAGAAAATAAGTTTGTTGTTCTTTCAAATCCTTTTAAAAAATCACAAATACATTCACAAATATGCTATTCTTCATCAGAAATAAAACGCTAGGCAATTTTATAAAAATAAACCTATTTATTGCCTCCTTATAAGAAATCACTTTACTCAACATATTATGTGTTGTGTTCCAACGAGTTCTTACATTTTGAGGTATTTTTTTAGCAACCTAAGCCCAAACAAATTTGTCTGAAGGCTTGCCTTCTTGGGTCGCTACTTTTAATAAATATAATAATATCTCTTAATTTTTAATATAACCATTAATTATTTTCAAACAATCTTGTGCACGCAAGTTAATAATATGACAAACGCATCGGATATAAAAAATCCATACAAAACGGGTTTTAAATAATTTTTAAAATATCTATTGCTGCAGTGTTTTCGCTAGCATTATCAAATGAAACAGTAAAAATTTTAGAATCGATTTTATATTCTCTAGCAACATGCATTATAAGCTTACTAAGATTTACAGCATTGTGAGGATGAGGAAATTTTTTTAAAACAGATAATTTTTTATTTAAAACCCAATCAAAATTAATAATATGCACAATAATATCAATATAATGGTAGTCATTAAGAACTTCCCAACAATCAGAAGTGAGTGCAATTTTATGGGCAAAGATGATAAAATAGCAATTAATATTTATTTTTGTTCTTCAAATACTTTAAACATTTATGATCTTACAGTGTTCCCACTGACCGGCTCATAATTAGGATAATGAGTGGTGCTAATATAATCTGTAAATGCATCGTCTTCAACCATACTAAAAGACTGTTCAGACCGAATAAGATATTTCACTAAATTGTTTTACCTATTGCACGATTATAACTAAAAGTGCCTAAAGTGCCACCTAAAGTGCTAATTTGGTTTGTCGTGATTGGTGTTCGGGGTGTTTGCTCTTAGTATGTCGAGCAAGTGGACCTGTTCCCGAATTGTTGGGAAAAGAATATGAAACATCTGGGCACAACTTACATTGAGTCCTCCTGTCTCCATTAACAGTTAATTTATCAAAATATTTTCAAACTCTAGATTTAAATTGTAGAGGTAGTTGATACCTCAGGAGAACTAATAGGTATACGAGGAATAGTGCTAGGTACATTAGAAGAAGCATTAAAATCTGTGTATGGTGTAAGTTGTTGTATGAAATTTGTAGAGTGTCGTCTAGTGGCATATTTAGGTCTTCCTATTTATCATTACTAATATTAAAATTACTGTAACCCCTGCTTCCCTGTGTACGTATCACCGTATCGGTACACGATACGACGTACAAAATTGATTTGACCTCCGTGGTAGTCCGATTGAGCCGATTTCAAATTCAAAAATTATTTCCTAATATTTTAGATTTTTCAGAATTTTCTGGAATTTTCTGGATTATTTTGGAAATCTCCGTAGTCGGTGTTGACCGATACCGATAACCGGCCTTCCGATTTTTATTTCACAAATGAAGTTGTATTTTGAGAATCGACTTTCACCGTAGGCCATGTCCGGATGGGTTCAACTGGAGTGCGGGCTCCAGTATGAACTGCCAGTGGTATGGGACACTGGAAGAGAGTAATTAAAATACCAGGTGGTACTGATTGCTACTATTGTATAAATAACATGACTTGCCTGATACATGCTTCCTACTTGTTTTCCTATTGTATCGTTGTACTTCTTATTGTACCTGATCATTTATCTGTTACCATGTTACATGTATATTTATTATTTTACCTGGTGCATGTTACACTTTCTGTAGTGACATCCTACATGTTACATGTATATTCTTCATGTTCACTTCATATATCTTCTTCATTGCATATATCCTATCTGCTCTATTGCATATGCCCATCTGCATGTTTATTTCACGTCACCACTATCATGTTCATGTCTATTACGTCACCACTAGACAACATTAGTTATTACATAAACTGGACACGACTATAGATATGACCTGATGATAACCGACTAGGTAGTGATGGTATTAAAAGGTGACCTGTTATTTATTTGCACTGCTTTTATGTTTCTCTATTTCTATTGTTTATATATCCTTATTATATGGTATCACTAGTCCAACCTCACGTACTATATATTATTATCGTGCTTGTATTACTATTGTATATATTACTGCCTCCTTTATTTTACCACTCACTAGGTCGCTTTCTGACGACCCTGAGTTTGCATGCCCAGATTGGAGATCCGCGTACCATAGTATCCGAGAGTACCTTGGAGTCACATCGGAGCTTCCGCATCGGGACTATTCCTAGGTATCTTGGTAATTTATTTTCGTTAACTTATTTGTCTCCATTTTTCATATCTGCTATGATCGCTGACCTCTTTCTGCAGGTATTCTTGTACTGCTTTCATGCTGGACCTCATATCTATATGGAGGTATTGTACTGTACTGAGGCTTAACGTACGCGTGAGGTTGTTTTCACCTCGCGTATGTACGTCGCCATAACGTCCCCGTATCCTTGGGATTGGGGCGTTACATAGTGGTATCAGAGCCTAGGTTCACACCTGGTGTGGGTAACCACCTGGGTCAATCCTCGGGCTCTTACCAACAGTACAGTCAGGTTCAGATTAACTGATCTGTATCTGAATTTGGGGTTCCAGCAACAAGTACAAGAATACCATGACCTTAACTATTCATTCCTTGACTCTGTTTGTATTCATTCCTTCCTTCCAGTTGTCAACCAAAACATCCGTTTTCCTTCTCATTTTCCTTGCATCGTCTTGCTTCCCATCCGTTAGGATTCATTCGCTACCATACTTCTCCGTCCCGAGTACCTTTATAGATATCAGAGTGCGCAGCGGAAGTGTCGTGGACCCGTAACATTTCAGCTTTGGGGTTGGAAATATTGTTCTCACACCTGAATGGAAATTGCGAGGACACAATTTTTTGTAAGGTGGGGAGAAATGTAACCCCCTGCTTCCCTGTGTACGTATCACCGTATCGGTACACGATACGACGTACAAAATTGATTTGACCTCCGTGGTAGTCCGATTGAGCCGATTTCAAATTCAAAAATCATTTCCTAATATTTTAGATTTTTCAGGATTTTTTGGAAATTTTCTGGATTATTTTGGAAAATCTCCGTAGTCGGTGTTGACCGATACCGATAACCGGCCTTCCGATTTTTATTTCACAAATGAAGTTGTATTTTGAGAATCGACTTTCACCGTAGGCCATGTCCGGATGGGTTCAACTGGAGTGCGGGCTCCAGTATGAACTGCCAGTGGTATGGGACACTGGAAGAGAGTAATTAAAATACCAGGTGGTACTGATTGCTACTATTGTATAAATAACATGACTTGCCTGATACATGCTTCCTACTTGTTTTCCTATTGTATCGTTGTACTTCTTATTGTACCTGATCATTTATCTGTTACCATGTTACATGTATATTTATTATTTTACCTGGTGCATGTTACACTTTCTGTAGTGACATCCTACATGTTACATGTATATTCTTCATGTTCACTTCATATATCTTCTTCATTGCATATATCCTATCTGCTATATTGCATATGCCCATCTGCATGTTTATTTCACGTCACCACTATCATGTTCATGTCTATTACGTCACCACTAGACAACATTAGTTATTATATAAACTGGACACGACTATAGATATGACCTGATGATAACCGACTAGGTAGTGATGGTATTAAAAGGTGACCTGTTATTTATTTGCACTGCTTTTATGTTTCTCTATTTCTACTGTTTATATATCCTTATTATATGGTATCACTAGTCCAACCTCACGTACTATATATTATTATCGTGCTTGTATTACTATTGTATATATTACTGCCTCCTTCATTTTACCACTCACTAGGTCGCTTTCTGACGACCCTGGGTTTGCATGCCCAGATTGGAGATCCGCGTACCGTAGTATCCGAGAGTACCTTGGAGTCACATCGGAGCTTCCGCATCGGGACTATTCCTAGGTATCTTGGTAATTTATTTTCGTTAACTTATTTGTCTCCATTTTTCATATCTGTTATGATCGCTGACCTCTTTCTGCAGGTATTCTTGTACTGCTTTCATGCTGGACCTCATATCTATATGGAGGTATTGTACTGTACTGAGGCTTAACGTACGCGTGAGGTTGTTTTCACCTCGCGTATGTACGTCGCCATAACGTCCCCGTATCCTTGGGAGTGGGGCGTTACAATTACCATGAAATTTAAAATCAGAAGCTTGATTAGATCCAGTTTGAGTAAAATTGGCATCCATTTTTTTGGCCAGTTTCTAATTTTATAAGAATATATACCGGATTGAAGAGCTTGAAGAGCTTATAGAGAGAGCTTGTAGAGCTTAATTAGAGAGAGCTTGAAGTGCTTGTAGAGAGAGCTTGTAGAGAGATAGAGAACTTGTAGAGCTTGTAGAGAGAGAACTTGTAGAGTTTGAGGACTTGAGACTTGAGTGCTTGTAGAGAAACCTTGAAGAGCTTGTAAGAGAAAAAAGCTTGTAGAGCTTGAAGAAGACGAAGAAGAGTAGTTTTTGTTGTGTGAAATAAAGAGGGGAAGTTGAGATATTTATAGAGGAGAAGTGAGTAATTTTTGAAAAAAAATAAAAAATCATTATATACTCGTTAGGGGGTTTTTGCCCAAAAAAAATTGCAACCCCCCCAACGACTATAATAGCCGTCGGGATTAGGCGGGGGGATATTTATAAATAAAAATTTACAAATATCCCTTCCCAACGGCTCAAGAGCATTGGACTCTGCTTTTGGGCCTTCGTGCCCGGGCCTGGCACGACCCACCGGACCATAGGCTGCCTATTTGCGGACCCGGGGACGGCCCACAAATACCCCAGACCCGGGTCAGGTCGGGCCGTGCCCGTGCGGGTTGCCAGGCCGGCTCGGCCCAATTGACAACCCTACTAGTAATGAATCCCCGACTCGTAACGAATCCAACGATACAAATCAAATAACTGGGGAAAGAATCGAGTTTTTTAACCCGATTCGCTATTTGGATTCGCCGAGATGGGCTGGATCCGTCGGATATTACTATTTTTTTTTTGAAAATTTCGAATTTCCCACAAAGTTAATTTTTTGAGCCATTTTAAAAAAAAATAAAAAATAATATAGGGATTTAAAACTAATTTTTCCCTCCCACTGATATATAATAATATAGGACTTTACAAAAAAGAGAGGGGTCGGGAAAAATTTCGTTGATTCGTCCCGTAATTCGTCACTGGACGAATCTGACCTGCGGGACGGGTCAACCTGCATGGACTCGTGTCCATACGTATAACGCCCCGATCCCACAGGTACGGGGACGTTATAGCGAGTACATATGCAGGACGGAGATTCCCTCACATACGTACGCTAAACCTCAGTATAGAAAATAAATACAATATTTACAATAATTTCAGTATAAAATAAGTACATGAATACCTGCAAAAGGGGTTGGTGACCATGAGAAATATAAAAACAGGGATAAATAAGATAACAGAAATAAATCACAAATATACCTATGAATGAAAAAGGGTGACGGTCTCAATATAATCTCGGGAAATATCTGGTACAGCGATTTCTCGAATCTCCAACCTGAGCATGCAAACACAAGGTCGTCAGAAAGCGACCTAGTGAGTGATAAAATGAAGGAAGTAGTAATATGTACTATAGTAATACAGGCAAGATAATAATATATAATCATGTTTATGTATCAGTGATACCATATAATAGGAATTTAAGAATCAGTAGAAATATAAAAATATCGTATTTTAATACCATCACCACCTAGCATGTTATCATCGGGTCATGTCTACAGTAGTATCCAGTTTTTATATAATAAATAATATTTTATAGTGGTGACGTGATAGAAATGAACATGCAGATGTGCAGTATGCAACATAACCATACTACTGTGTTGTGCATATACAGTAATGATGTCTGCAAGGTAGACATAAAGCAGAATATATACAATGCAGAGTATATGTGTTCATGAATAGTGTGTTACCACATGGAGTATAAATATAAGAAAGTGTAACAAGGTATACAGGTGACATGGTTGTGAATAAAATATCAGGAATAGTAATAAATATAAAGGGACAATAATATACATATGTCAAGCATGTCATGTGATTTATACAATAATAACAATCAGCACCGTCTGGTATTTTAATCAATCTCCTCCAGTGTCCCATATCACTGACAGTTCATACCGGAGCCAGCACTCCGGACGAACCCATCAAAACATGGCATACGGGTACCATGATTCGAACGAGAGAGTGACCAAATAACAAGTGTTCCTGACGTTACTATTGTTTATACCATTTAATGACGTTAATTAGAAACCCAATGGTCAAAGAGCTCTTATCGGGTAGGTGTATCCCGTGCATACCCAGAATCACGGCCTTAAATAGACCCCTGGCTGCTAAGACCAGGGCCCTCCGCTAAAAGGGGAGCAGGAAACGGGAGCTCATGGATCTATATATAATTGGTATCCAGCACTACATCCCCTGTAGTGGGACTAACAATGTGGATCCAATACATCCACCTGATAAGATCTAATCAACCATCAAGTCTCCCCCATCCCCAAGTTATCTTTATTATCTTTACAGTACACAACGTAGTAAGAACAAGTACAATGCATGGTACATATAACATGATAACAAGACATGGGCTCTGTTGATAGCATAAAATAAGATAACGGGAAAACGGGAAACAATAGATGTGGGATTATAGAGGTACTCCCTGTGGCTTTGATCCACGTGGCACTTAGTTCCACACATCGCATATCAACAGCTCACATATCTAGTAACGAAAATATCAATATCAGTAACAGAAAAAACTCATGTAACAGGAATACAGGAATAACATGGAACAATAATACATGTAATATGAACGGTGATCCATATGACAAGAATATAGAAATAATACATGCATATATATCGGTGAATATATGTAATAGTGATGTGTGAACATGATATAACTGTGTACCAAGCATCCATGTAACGATGATACCAATATATGAAATGATGGTATCCAGTAAATTGGTGTATCTATGTATCGGTAGGACATGAATAAGAAATATTAGTGTTACGTGAAATAATATCTGTGTAATGGTGGTACATGTACATGAGATAACAGTGTCCCGTGTAACAGGATATCCAAGTCACGGTGTTCTGAGTGTAAGATTTAGTCCAACAAAGTCTCTGTGTAACAGATGTACATGAATGTGCAATTCACTGGATGTAAATAACCGTGTCCGGTGTAATCCAGGTAGGGTGGCTATATCATCTACTCAAGTGTCAAATACTTCTAATTATAATAACGATTACTATATTATGAATACGGTAGGTACCACTAAATTTGTAACACCCCATCCTCGGTATACGTGCACAGTTACGTATCCTGATTTTTGGTGCATTTTATTATTATTATTTTATTTTATTTTATTTTCTGCTATTTAAATACTTACTCATATAACAGTACTGCATGATTTGATCTGTTTGGTATTCAGATTTGACTAATTTTAGTTTCAAATATTATTTTTTTATATTCTAGATTTTTCATGATTTTCTGGAATTTTTCGGAATTAAATTGTAAATCTTCAAAACCGGTGTCGGCCAGTATCACTGGTTGATTCCAGGAATTTTAATTTGCTATTGGAACCAAATTTCCGGATTCCGCTTTCACATTCCTTCTTAGAATTATGTTTTCTTCCTTTGGACATTTTCTGGGAATTTTTAGATTTTATCAAAAATTCAGCCTACCCGGTGTAGACACCGATCCCAGTATATTCCAGGATTTTTATTTTGAAAATGAGATAGAATTTCTAGAAACCAATTTCACCAAAAGTCATTTCATAATATTTGTGATTTTTGTGAATTTTTGGATAGCTTTCTGAGATACTCCAATTTTTGGTCATTTCTGGAGTTTTCGGTATTTTCCCAGATACCGAGAATTTATCCAAGTATCTCACTTATCTCTTTTTCTCATTTTCCTCTCTCCTTCCTCAAACGCGAGCTTCGCCAGTTGGATCCATCATTAATGCAGTGATCCACCCCTTGCTGCATTAAATGCTTATGGGCCAATTCAACTCAAGTCCAATCACCCATGCCTTGTCCTTTTCTTTTGAAACGCAACCTTGTCTTTTCTTGAACGCAGGTTTGTTTACTGCGTCCAGCAACAGCTAGACGCAGCTTTTGCATGAGGACGCGACTCCTTTTAAGGGACGCAACTCATGATTTTATGAATGGCTATGTTGTAATAATCATAACACTCCATGCATATAAATATACACCACTTATTCTCTCTCCTTCATTATTTTTGTTCTCCTCCTTTCTTCCAACAGAGAGCTTGGCAGCATAACAGCAGCCAACCTCCACCTTTGGCCGGCCAAACCTCCACTCTCCCTCCATTTCCACCACCACTTCCTCCACCAACTCTTCCACCTTCTTCCCCTTCACCTCCTCCTCCATTTCCACCAACAAAAACACCTCCACACCACCTTCTTCAACCTCTTTTCACCAAGGAACATCCAAAGAACCCATTTTCTCCACCAAGCTTCACCACCATTTCCACCACCCCCTGCACCACCGTAGCCACCACCAAGCATATCACCTTCACCTCCTCGTCGACCTCTTTCTAACGGACTATAGATTCGCTCCCCGCAACATCGTTTGCAAAATCTCATTTTGCCAAATTGCACTAGACTTGCACCCTCAAACTCTCTTCCTTCATTTGTGAGGACCGGCCACTCCTTCTGGATTGGGGCCGCGTTCTTCTTCGTTGACAAGACTCTGGGCCGGTACCCTCCTTTTGGATTGGGGCCGAGCTTTATCACCGTTGATTTTCCGGTAATCGTTTCGGTAACAAACCTGGCAAAGAACTCATCTTCCTCACTTGTCATTTTACTTGTATTTTTATATCAACAACCACAACCCTCAAAAGCCAGTTTTGTTCTCTGTCTGCCCACTTTCCCGCGTCTGCTCACTTTCCCGCGTCTGCTCACTTTTCCGCGTCTGCTCACTTTTTCGCGTCTGCTCACTTTCCCGCGTCTGCTCACTTTCCCGCGTCTGCCCACTTTCCCGCGTCTGTAACCCGCGTCTTCATCCTCACTTTACTGATTCATCCTTCTCCTCCTCTTTTTAATATATATAATCGCGTTGGTTACTTAAATTCTGGAACTTGGGATTTCCCGGTGTTACTTGAAGTTTTAGGCGAGTGTTCTCGCCTTCCTTCAGATTTTCCTACTTTGTCACGATTGACTATTATTATATCATTTTCCTGGCACACATGCATGCATCATTCTACTACTGGATGCTTACCCCGCAATATCATATTGATACCTGACTTTAGATTGTCACGTTTACGGGAATCTTGTACTTTCTATCCTGGATTATATGCGATGACTTGAAATGACAATACTCATGACTCTTTAACTCCTGATCTTGCCAGGCACTTGCTTTCCCGTAAATTGATAATTAAATATATTAAATCATAAAAAGGAATAACTTGCATCGGGTCGGGGGAAATTTGCGGCTATCAATATATGTTCGTGTTTACAGTGGCACTAGGCATGTTGTGCAACTAAAATTCCCAGTCTGACCTGTGGGCCTCCAGGCGACTGAGGGGAGTGCTGGCTCCCTCCTTCTTGGTACCATCTTGATAAGGGCATTCTATAAGACCCTCCTGTAGGCCTTGCGGCCGGTTCCATGCACCAGCAATGGAACGTCCTGGACCGTGGTCCCGGGCATGTACGGGACCCACTGTAAACATTGTTCGTTGATACCCCGTTGGTTTCCAATAACAGCCTCGGTTTACTCATATGTGGATGTATGTATACTGGGACGCTATTACACATACCTAGACATATGGGTAGAACGAGTAATAAGTATAAATATTGAAGATGACAGCAATAGATTTATTCAGGCCTTATCACCTCCATTTCATGCTTACTGTACATGTACACTCAACACAGTTATTGATGCTTAATATTATTTTGATCATATCAACACATGCATATACTTATCTTACATGGCACTTGGCTTTCACCTACATAATTGTTAGGGAGTTCTGACTCCCCTGAACTTGCATGTTCAGGTTCTGAAGCCTGGATTGAAGAGGAGCCCTCCACTGAAGACCAAGCCTATCTCTCGGAGCAGGCTGTCTTGCCCTAGCTCCTTCTGTTCCTAAACCTTCCTGCTAGCTCGGGGATCTTCTTCTCAGCCCGTGAGCACCTTTTGCTGCACAAATTGTAATTTTTACTTTTGTACCTGACTGTGATATAATGTACATGTACCTATATATCACGCTCTGTGATAACTTTGTAATCCTTATGTTGGAATGTATATTGCCACGTGTTTCCGTACTCTGATTCTTGTCTGTACTGATGCTTAGCGTATATACGTGAGGGTATTTCTGACCTGCGTATATACGTCGCAGTAACGTCTCCGTACCCTCCGGATCGGGGCGTTACAGGTTGGTATCAGAGCCCAGGCTCTCACACCTACAGTACAACCAAATTGCAAATTAATAGGATCTTAATTTGCAGTTGGAATACATGAGTTTCGGTTATACATTTCAACTATAACATACAAAGTTATCCATTCCTTCTTGATATTCCTTCCCCTGATTCCTAAAATCCATCTACCTCTTGCTTTCGCTCCTCTTTTTCAGACACCTTTTACCAACATAGATATGGATAGAAGGTCAGGACGTAACAACTCCGGGCAGTCACAGGACGGGCCCGCAGGAGGAAATGCTGATATTCTAAGAGTTATCCAAAATATGGTAGAGAATCAACAAAGGCAGACCGAACTCCTTCGGCAAGGATTGATAGCAGCTCCTCAGGAACGAAGGCCGGGCAACGTGTCAGACTTCAGGCGGTTGCAGCCGGCAATATTTACAGGGGAAGAGAGACCGCTGGATGCCGAGCAATGGCTAATCGACACAACAGATCTCTTGAAGGCAGCACGGGTTCCAGAGGAAGATCAGGTGGAGGTCGCCAAGATCCAATTAAAGGATGTGGCTAGAAACTGGTGGCTAGCTGAAGAAGCGAGACTGGAAAAACCCATCACTTGGGACCAGTTCTCTAAAAGCTTTTATGATAGATTCTTCCCCACCACAGCTCAGAAGGAGATGGAAGAGCAATTCATCCGACTTCAACAATGGAACCGGTCTGTTGATGAATATGCTGCTGAGTTCTTAAGGCTGAGCCGTTTTGCTCCATATATGATAGCTGATGAGGAGAAACGGGCAAGCAGATTTCAGCAGGGCTTACAAATGGATATTCAAGTCCTTTTGATTCCCCAGCAGCTGAAAACATATTCCCAGGTCCTCACTGTAGCTCGGGAAGTGGAGCGAGGATTGGAGAAAAAGAATCTTGATCAGAGAAGGAAACAGGCCATGAAGAGGCCATTCCAGCAATTGGGTGGAGGAGGTCCAGTCAGAGCTGCAAAAGCCCCGATGTTTAGAAGACCACTTCGACCAGCCCCTCTTCAGATAACTCAACCACTTCCTATATGTGCTTATTGCAAGAGGACAGGCCACACTCAGCAAGAGTGTCGTAGGGCCAACGGATTATGCCTGGCATGTGGATCTGGTGATCACACAATAGAAGGCTGTCCCCATAAGAGAACTGGGATGGTGAACCGACCCCCACCGGCACTTCCTGCACCTATTGGTCAGAGGAACCCAGGGCCGATAGTTGGAAGGGCCCCTCTTCCTCCACAACAACGGGTTTTTCGCCCAGCTCCAAGAGGAGGAAGAACAACAACGGGTCGTGGAAGAGGACGAGCCTACAACTTGACGGCGGAAGAGGCCCAAACTTCTGGAGAAGTGGTAACAGGTAAGATTATGGTGCACTCTAAACCTGTTTTAGCCCTCTTTGATTCTGGCGCCTCTCATTGTTACATATCAGATAGTTTTACTGCTTTGCACTCTATACCTGTTGAATATTTAGACCACCAGTGGGAGATTAGTACCGGTAATGGGGTGGTCATCTCTAACAGAATTTGTGTAGATTGTCCGGTGGAACTGTGTAACAGGACATTAGCAGTGGATATGCTCGTGCTGGATACTAAAGGGTACGACATAATCTTAGGCATGACTTGGCTCAGCAAATACCATGCGGTTATTGATTGTCGAAACAAGAAAGTTATTTTCAGAATACCGCTTCAGCCTGAGTTCCAATTTGAAGGAGAACATAAACCTGCCAAGGGAAAAACACAGATGACTGCTGCAGAGATCCAGGAAAAGAGAGTACCAGTTTGGAATGAGTATCCAGAAGTATTTAAAGAGATCTCAGGACTTCCACCTGACAGAGTAATTGAGTTCTCCATTGATGTCATTCCGGGTACAGTCCCAATATCTAAAGCTCCATACAGAATGGCACCCACTGAATTAGATGTTCTAAAGAAGCAGTTACAGGAATATTCTGACAAGAGATTGATTAGACCAAGTACTTCACCATGGGGAGCTCCAGTGCTATTGGCCAACAAGAAAGATGGTGGTAAACGGTTGTGTATAGACTACAGAGAATTAAACAAGGTTACCATCAAGAATAAATATCCTTTACCAAGAATTGATGACCTTTTTGATCAACTTCATGGGGCCCGGGTGTTTTCAAAATTGGATTTACAATCGGGTTATCACCAACTAAAAGTGAAGAGAGAAGATATTCCGAAGACAGCATTCCGAACTCGCTATGGTCATTACGAATTTCTAGTCATGCCCTTCGGAGTAACCAATGCCCCAGCTGTCTTTATGGATTTAATGAACCGAGTTTTCTCGCCATATTTGGACCAGTTTGTCGTGGTGTTCATCGATGATATCTTGATATATTCAAAAAATGATAGAGAACATGCAGAACACTTGAGAATAGTGCTACAGACTCTCCGGCAGGAACAACTTTATGCAAAGGAAAGCAAGTGTGAGTTCTGGTTAGACCGTATAGCTTTCTTGGGTCATGTAGTTTCTGAAGAAGGAATTTCAGTCGACCCTAATAAGATCCAGGCAGTAAAAGATTGGCCAATCCCCAGGACAGTAACAGAAATTAAAAGCTTTATTGGATTAGCCGGATATTACAGAAGATTTGTACAAGACTTCTCCAAAATCGCAGTCCCTTTAACAAAGCTCACCAGAAAGGGAGAAAGGTATCAATGGTCAGAGGAGTGTACTGCAGCATTTGAACAATTGAAGGAAAGACTAATTTCAGCTCCAATACTGAAGACTCCCTCGGGAACAGGAGGGATGGTTATATATAGTGATGCATCCGGAAAAGGCCTAGGATGTGTATTAATGCAGCATGGTCATGTCATAGCTTATGCATCTAGGCAATTGAAACTACATGAGAGAAATTACCCAACCCATGACTTAGAACTGGCGGCGGTAATATTTGCATTAAAGATCTGGAGACACTACCTTCTGGGGGACAAAGTATTGATCTATACTGATCATAAGAGTCTTAAGTATATCTTCACACAGAAAGAATTAAACATGAGGCAAAGGCGGTGGCTTGAATTGATGGCCGACTATGACATAGACTTACAGTACCATCCTGGTAAGGACAATACAGTCCCAGATGCATTAAGCAGGAGACCAGAGAATAAAGTGTTATTACAACTGACTCAACAGAAGGAATTGCTTCGGGAAATCATAAAGTTAGACTTGATACTAATACAAGGAGCTGATGAGTCATGTCAATTAATGACCTTTCAGATTCAACCAACCCTGATAAGTGAAATTAAGGAAGCTCAAAAGGGAGACCCCAGATTGCAGAAATTCAGGGCTCAAGTAGAAGCTGGATTAAGGACTGATATCTGTATTCATTCGGATAATGCACTTTATTTTGGTAACAGAATCTGTGTGCCACCAGGGGAAGTCCGGCAGAAAGTTTTGGCAGAGGCACACAGTTCGGCGTATTCCATACACCCAGGAGGAAATAAAATGTATCAAGACTTGAAGCAGAATTTTTGGTGGAATGCCATGAAGAGGGAGATAGCCCAGTATGCGGCAAAATGCCTGGTTTGTCAACAAATAAAGGTAGAACATCAGAGAACAGCTGGACTTCTTCAACCGTTGCCGATACCCGAATGGAAGTGGGAACATATCACCATGGATTTTGTTACAGCTCTACCCCGCAGTCCTAAGGGTAACAATGCAGTATGGGTGATCGTTGACCGCCTCTCAAAAGCAGCTCACTTTCTACCCTTCAGAGTAGGTCAGACAACAGAAGTTCTTGCAGATAAATACATGAAAGAAATTGTTCGACTGCATGGAATTCCAGTTAGCATCGTGTCAGATAGAGACACGAGATTCCGATCACATTTCTGGGAAAGTCTCCAAGAAAATTTGGGAACTCGTCTGAAATTCAGTACCTCATATCATCCTCAGACAGATGGACAATCTGAACGAACTATCCAAATCCTTGAAGACATGTTACGAGCCTGCATGATAGAATTTAAAGGGTCATGGGAAGACTATATTCATTTGGTAGAATTCTCTTATAATAACAGCTATCAGGCCAGTATCAAGATGGCACCATTTGAAGCACTATATGGCAGGAAATGCAGGTCGCCAATATGTTGGGATGAAGTCGGCGAAAGAAGACTTATGGGACCAGATGTTCTAGTTCAGACAACAGATAAAGTCCGAATTATCAGAGATCATCTCCGGGCAGCACAGAGCCGACAGAAGAGTTGGGCAGACACTAATAGAAGACCATTGGAATTCAAAACAGGCGATCACGTATTTTTAAGGATATCACCAACCAAAGGGGTAATCCGATTCGGTACTCGCGGAAAACTTAGTCCGAGATACATTGGACCATTTGAAATTTTGGATCGCGTGGGAGATGTGGCTTACCGATTGGCATTGCCACCATCTTTAGAAGGAGTACATAATGTATTCCATGTATCACAGTTGAGGAAGTATGTCAAGGATGAAAGTCACATTCTAGATCACTCAGAATTGGAACTACAACCAGATTTATCCTACGAAGAGCAGCCGATGGCCATTCTGGATAGAAGTGTCAAAACCTTGAAAAATCGGGCAATACCATTGGTACTAGTTTCTTGGAATAGGCATGCCCCAGGAGAAGCTACGTGGGAACGAGAGGACGTTATTCGTGAGCGTTACCCTCAACTATTTTCAACTTAGTTGGTAAAACCCTTTCTTCCTATTCTCTCTACCGTCATCTTTCCCTTCCTGAAATTTCGAGGACGAAATTTTTTTGTAAGGTGGATAGATTGTAACACCCCATCCTCGGTATACGTGCACAGTTACGTATCCTGATTTTTGGTGCATTTTATTATTATTATTTTATTTTATTTTATTTTCTGCTATTTAAATACTTACTCATATAACAGTACTGCATGATTTGATCTGTTTGGTATTCAGATTTGACTAATTTTAGTTTCAAATATTATTTTTTTATATTCTAGATTTTTCATGATTTTCTGGAATTTTTCGGAATTAAATTGTAAATCTTCAAAACCGGTGTCGGCCAGTATCACTGGTTGATTCCAGGAATTTTAATTTGCTATTGGAACCAAATTTCTGGATTCCGCTTTCACATTCCTTCTTAGAATTATGTTTTCTTCCTTTGGACATTTTCTGAGAATTTTTAGATTTTATCAAAAATTCAGCCTACCTGGTGTAGACACCGATCCCAGTATATTCCAGGATTTTTATTTTGAAAATGAGATAGAATTTCTAGAAACCAATTTCACCAAAAGTCATTTCATAATATTTGTGATTTTTGTGAATTTTTGGATAGCTTTCTGAGATACTCCAATTTTTGGTCATTTCTGGAGTTTTCGGTATTTTCCCAGATACCGAGAATTTATCCAAGTATCTCACTTATCTCTTTTTCTCATTTTCCTCTCTCCTTCCTCAAACGCGAGCTTCGCCAGTTGGATCCATCATTAATGCAGTGATCCACCCCTTGCTGCATTAAATGCTTATGGGCCAATTCAACTCAAGTCCAATCACCCATGCCTTGTCCTTTTCTTTTGAAACGCAACCTTGTCTTTTCTTGAACGCAGGTTTGTTTACTGCGTCCAGCAACAGCTAGACGCAGCTTTTGCATGAGGACACGACTCCTTTTAAGGGACGCAACTCATGATTTTATGAATGGCTATGTTGTAATAATCATAACACTCCATGCATATAAATATACACCACTTATTCTCTCTCCTTCATTATTTTTGTTCTCCTCCTTTCTTCCAACAGAGAGCTTGGCAGCATAACAGCAGCCAACCTCCCCCTTTGGCCGGCCAAACCTCCACTCTCCCTCCATTTCCACCACCACTTCCTCCACCAACTCTTCCACCTTCTTCCCCTTCACCTCCTCCTCCATTTCCACCAACAAAAACACCTCCACACCACCTTCTTCAACCTCTTTTCACCAAGGAACATCCAAAGAACCCATTTTCTCCACCAAGCTTCACCACCATTTCCACCACCCCCTGCACCACCGTAGCCACCACCAAGCATACCACCTTCACCTCCTCGTCGACCTCTTTCTAACGGACTATAGATTCGCTCCCCGCAACATCGTTTGCAAAATCTCATTTTGCCAAATTGCACTAGACTTGCACCCTCAAACTCTCTTCCTTCATTTGTGAGGACCGGCCACTCCTTTTGGATTGGGGCCGCGTTCTTCTTCGTTGACAAGACTCTGAGCCGGTACCCTCCTTTTGGATTGGGGCCGAGCTTTATCACCGTTGATTTTCCGGTAATCGTTTCGGTAACAAACCTGGCAAAGAACTCATCTTCCTCACTTGTCATTTTACTTGTATTTTTATATCAACAACCACAACCCTCAAAAGCCAGTTTTGTTCTCTGTCTGCCCACTTT
This sequence comes from Agave tequilana, assembly GCA_038442645.1. NCBI lineage: Eukaryota > Viridiplantae > Streptophyta > Magnoliopsida > Asparagales > Asparagaceae > Agave > Agave tequilana. Next base: position 54,735 of record JAVJIF010014393.1, on the reverse strand, counting down.
CCCGCGTCTGCTCACTTTCCCGCGTCTGCTCACTTTCCCGCGTCTGTAACCCCGCGTCTTCATCCTCACTTTACTGATTCATCCTTCTCCTCCTCTTTTTAATATATATAATCGCGTTGGTTACTTAAATTCTGGAACTTGGGATTTCCCGGTGTTACTTGAAGTTTTAGGCGAGTGTTCTCGCCTTCCTTCAGATTTTCCTACTTTGTCACGATTGACTATTATTATATCATTTTCCTGGCACACATGCATGCATCATTCTACTACTGGATGCTTACCCCGCAATATCATATTGATACCTGACTTTAGATTGTCACGTTTACGGGAATCTTGTACTTTCTATCCTGGATTATATGCGATGACTTGAAATGACAATACTCATGACTCTTTAACTCCTGATCTTGCCAGGCACTTGCTTTCCCGTAAATTGATAATTAAATATATTAAATCATAAAAAGGAATAACTTGCATCGGGTCGGGGGAAATTTGCGGCTATCAATATATGTTCGTGTTTACAGTGGCACTAGGCATGTTGTGCAACTAAAATTCCCAGTCTGACCTGTGGGCCTCCAGGCGACTGAGGGGAGTGCTGGCTCCCTCCTTCTTGGTACCATCTTGATAAGGGCATTCTATAAGACCCTCCTGTAGGCCTTGCGGCCGGTTCCATGCACCAGCAATGGAACGTCCTGGACCGTGGTCCCGGGCATGTACGGGACCCACTGTAAACATTGTTCGTTGATACCCCCGTTGGTTTCCAATAACAGCCTCGGTTTACTCATATGTGGATGTATGTATACTGGGACGCTATTACACATACCTAGACATATGGGTAGAACGAGTAATAAGTATAAATATTGAAGATGACAACAATAGATTTATTCAGGCCTTATCACCTCCATTTCATGCTTACTGTACATGTACACTCAACACAGTTATTGATGCTTAATATTATTTTGATCATATCAACACATGCATATACTTATCTTACATGGCACTTGGCTTTCACCTACATAATTGTTAGGGAGTTCTGACTCCCCTGAACTTGCATGTTCAGGTTCTGAAGCCTGGATTGAAGAGGAGCCCTCCACTGAAGACCAAGCCTATCTCTCGGAGCAGGCTGTCTTGCCCTAGCTCCTTCTGTTCCTAAACCTTCCTGCTAGCTCGGGGATCTTCTTCTCAGCCCGTGAGCACCTTTTGCTGCACAAATTGTAATTTTTACTTTTGTACCTGACTGTGATATAATGTACATGTACCTATATATCACGCTCTGTGATAACTTTGTAATCCTTATGTTGGAATGTATATTGCCACGTGTTTCCGTACTCTGATTCTTGTCTGTACTGATGCTTAGCGTATATACGTGAGGGTATTTCTGACCTGCGTATATACGTCGCAGTAACGTCTCCGTACCCTCCAGATCGGGGCGTTACAAAATTATTATACATAATGATCTATTTTAATTATCAATTTATTGGCTAATTTACTTGTGAAAATTATTAACTTCTGAATCTCGATAACTAAACAATCATCCATATATATATACACACATTTTATAATAAATTAGGTAATAAAATAAATTATGATTATGTTATTTATTATTATGTTTTAATTACAGGGATTTACCAACAATTACATTTTATTAAATAATAATTATAATGATTTACCGATAATCAAGATTTATTAAATAGGCAATCAATCAATTTCACTAAACATGATAAAATATAACTTATAAAAGAAAAACACTCACAAACTGTTCATGAAAAGGTAGCTCTCTTTCTCACGATTGCAACGACACCAGAATTGTCCAGATCAGACTCCGCGTGCTCCAGATATCGCCCGAACACTAAAAGTAATAGAAATGGGTTAAATATGTAATAAAGATATCTCAAATGCAAATATTAAAATTTAACAGGGGGTTTTATGTAGTTTTACCTTTGTAAGGAATCAGGTTTGGGTTGTTAACGGGTCGGGTTCAGATTCACAACCCATACCCAATTAACTTAATTGTAAAGGGGTTATGGGTTAACGGGTTTAATAGGTTTTGGGTTTCAAACTAACCCATTAGGGTTAATGGGTTCGGATTCATACCCGAACCCAATAATAGATAGCAGCGGCAGCAACACCTGTCTCTGCTACTGTCGCCTGCTAGCCGGCCGGCCAACTTGGCTGGCCGACGGCGCCGCCGCGACAGTCGCGGTCGACGACAAGGGGAGGGAGAAGAGGAGTGAGATAGAGAGGATTTTACTGAAAAAAAAGAGGAGAAGAAGAAGAAGAAGAAGAAGAGAAGGGGAACAACATAAAGGAGGAGGAGGAGGAGGAGGAGGAGAAGGGGAGGAAAAGGAGCTGGTGGTGGCACCCGGGAGGTGGGGGGCGTGGTGGTGCGTCGGCCACCGGCCACAGGGCAGGCCCCCCGGCCTGGAACAAAGAGAGGGACAGGGGGAAAGTGAGAGACAGTGAGAAAGAGAGAGGTAGTGAGAAAGGAAGGAAAAGGAGAAATAGAGGGAGAGAGAGACAGAGGATTTTAAGAGAGAGAGCTTGGGAGAAAGTGAGGTTTTGAAGAGTGAGATAGATAGAGGAACACAGGGGATAAAGAGGGAATGGATGTTGGGTTAAGTCGGTGGGGGATGGATCCAGAGAAATGGATAAAAGAGGGAAAAAGAAAAAGAAGGGAAATTTTTTTTTATATTATTTAATTAATATTATTTTATTCGGTAAAAATTGGCTAGCTCCGAACGGTTCCCAAAAATTTTATAAAATGGAGAATATTATCCTGAGACATAATATGAAAACAGTTGTAGAAATTCAGTCTGATTTGCAAATTAAAATCCTGGAAGATTTCGCCGGTATTAGGCGATACCGGTTTGGCCGGATTTTTGATAAATTTAGAAAAATGTCCAAAAGTACCTTAACATAGATAATATGATTTTAAGACAAAAGGTGAAAGTAAATTCCCAAAATTTAACTCCATTTGTGGATTAAAAATAGTAGAGCCGATTATTGGTATCGGTTGACACCGACTACAGAGATTTTCCAAAATAATTCAGAAAAATTTCAGAAAATTCTAAAAAAAATCTGAAATGTTAGAAAATAATATTTAAAACTGAAATCGGCTCAATTTGACTACCAGGAAGGTCAAATCAACTTTATACGTCGTATTGAGTACTGATACGGTGATACGTACATCAAGGATCAGGGGGCTACAATACGAGACGAATACGAGTTAAACACATATTTGCACTGTGTGACTCATACGAGTCGCAATGCGAACCGCTGCGGGTCGAATGGGATCGACCCGCCCCGATAGCCACCCTTCACCTATGTTTCAGTGGTGGTTGATTGAATGGACGGACATAATAGATGTAAGAGAATCAAATGTGATTTGACTGAAAGACCTCTGTATAAATGTCTTGGACAGATAAACTTAACTTGCACCCAAATCGTAATCCAAACAGAAATATTACTTCATAAACAAGTATATAAGAAAAGGCAAAACAAAAATAAGTGAATATGAGTCATCCCTGAACAACTACAGAACTAAAGCTAATAGCAAGACTTGTGTATTAACTAATAATAAAAAAAGAGTATCTTTATATTAGGAATAGCATTAGGACCATGCAATAACAAAAAAATTGCAATAAATCATACTTCTTTCAAGTATAGGATGCAGGCAAAATTATGGAGAAGGGGAAAAAATTAATATGGCATTATACAACTTGGTCAGTTGTCCTTTCCAAAGAAAGTGAAGAAAATAGAATCCCACGGTCACACTTCCCATAGAAGATGCATCTCCTCAAGAGTTCAATCCTACATACCCCACCTCAAGTAAACCCTATATCAGCACACAAAAGTTATCACCCAATTCCTCTTGTTTATACTTCAAAGGTAAGACACACAATGTTGGTGTGATAGATTTTATTCGATAATTTCACTACCGCAAATTATAAAATACTTACATTAACTCAATATAACTTCAGGGTATCTCCAACCCAACGTAAAAATAGAGTAAAATTTCATTTTGGCGTCAAATTTGTGTTCCAATCCAACACCAAATGCTAGCTTCATTTTGGAGTTTGCTATAGTGCTGCGCTATATTTGGTGCAACACTGTAGCGATAGTGCAGGGTTTTTTTAGTTTATTTTTTTTTTTTGGGATGGTTTAGTATTTTTTAGTGAAATAGATTAATTATAGGGAATTGATAAAAAAAATATAAAAAGAATATTCTTTTTAGAGTAACATTTAGCGCAATGGGTTGGAGTTGAAGAAAGAATTTAGTGTGACGTCAACTCCACTTTGATGTAAAAAACAACTCTATTCTGAAGTAATAGTTTGGAGATGATGTCACAATGCAAGGCTATATAAAATGCTTTATAGTTAAAAAAATTTTCACATTGTAGAGACCTCAACCCAAATAAATGATCAACCCACAAATTCTAACAAACATGTGCCAAGCTCGAGAACATCGAGCGCAGTGCCCCCTTGGCAAGAACCCCCTTCCCACCAACCAGCTTACAAATCCTTAGGCACAACCTCTGAAACATGGGCGTGGCCCCATCTCCAGCACACTCCATCACCTTAGCCAGGCACCCTGCCGCCCCGGCCTGCACCGCCTTGTTATGCCAACCCGTCACCTTCAACGACGGCTTCATGAACCAACAACCAGCGAGCTCCCTTCACTCCGCTCTTTGAGATAAATCCCTGCTAGAGACCCAGCGATGTCCTTACAAGAGTCTTTGACCAAGGAGTCAGAGACAGTGTCTTTGAGCCTCTTGACAATGTAGGTCATGATCTTCGGGAGGTGGGCGGAGGTGGGGTGGGGGTGGGAGGCGGCGAGGAGGGTGAGGAGGTGGAGGGACTCGCAGTAGTAGACAGAGGAGGAGAGTATGGGTCAGAGGGCAGGTCGTGGGTAAGGGAGTTGAGGAGCATGGGGACGCTGTCGGAGGGGAGGGTACTGATGATCTTCTCGATGTCGTCGACAACGATCTGGTGGATGCCGCAGGCGGAGAGCTTGGAGAGGGAGGCAAGGATGCGGGACTTGAGCTCCACCATGGTGATGTGGGAGGAGAGGGAGGATGAGGTTTTGGAGTGGTGGGGGATTTGGACTTCTTGGATTGGGACCTTGGAGTTGAAAGTGACCATTATTGTTGTTGTAGTTTTGTCCTCCCTTCCCTGATGAAGGGATTGAGATGGGTTCAAAGAGGGGGAGAGACCTTGTAGGCGTGATATCTCATTGTTGGAGATTGAAGGAGATCTTGAGGGAATGAGTGAGTTTTTTTTTCGTGAATTTGGAAGAGAGCGAGAGAGGAGATGGGTTTGAAAAATGAGGGGGATTTTTCAGGGAGAAGAGAAGGTAGAAGAGGATTCAAAAAACGAGTGAAAATAGGGGGGAAATAATGCTAACGGGCGGCGGGGCGTCGAAGGGCCGACGAGGAGAGTGGGCGCTACTCTCTCTTCTGTGCGGGAATGAAGACAGACGAAAAAGAAGACAAAGTTTGTGAAGTAGTCACCGAAGAAAATCTCTCTCACTTTGCTCGATTGGTTTGATCAACGAACGGACAGATAAAATACGTAAAGAAGTCACACGAGAAAGCTTTTTGATCAGTTTTGATAAGACTCTAGCATTTTCATTTGGTTATCTTCAACGCATATTTATCTACTGAAATCTATTCAATATGAATTACACTTGCTTAGATAATAACTAAAATATCTCTACTATATTTACCACAGTGAGAGTCGTTTTAAGTATCGTGTCAAACGGGTTTGCTTGGATGGTTATAGTTGGATTTTCATACAATTCCAACTACAATAATAATAGCCCAGTTATTTTTAATGTAGTTGGAGTACATGTAATGCTAAATTTATTAGTAGAGCTTACGTGTAAGTCATTTTGTTGTAAATGGAACTCGCTTCACTATTAACTGCAACAGTTGAGCCGAAAGTCAAGGGAAGATGTCATATCAATTTTTTCTTACAATATGCAATACTACTTCACCATCACTTGATTCAAACGGCTATTTTTTTTATTTTCAATAATTAGAATGATAATTATAAGTTGTCAAACAAAACATCTATATTTCCAATTGCAAGAGTAGAAATCTACACGCAATACTACTTCACCTTCACCCTCCTCCTTCCTCTCTCTACTCCCCGTCCTTCTCCTTTCTTTTTTCTCTCATTATTCTTCCTCTTTATCGATCGGTCAATTTTTTACTGATACTGACAGTATACTAATATAATGAGAAGACGAAAAATGACCATTAACTATTCCTTTCAATTCCACGTGGCAATTTCCATTTTGATCGAATTAAAGAAAAAAATTGACATTTATTTCTAAAATGGTGGATGAGAATGTCAAAATGCATTATTATAAAGTGTTACCATTTATGAATGTCACTTTTTTTTTTCCCCTTTTGAAGGTAAATTTTCGGGTAGGCTCTGTCGGGTTCGTGTCGAAACCGACCCGGTTGACACCCCGAGCATCACGTGGCACCGTCTCTGGACAGTCCTCCGTGCTTGGCTGGAGACCTACCTAACCTATCCCCTCTGTTACCAGCAAGCACTCCCCTTTATGACTTTTCTTCTGAGAATAAAAAAAAATAATTCTCATGTGATTTCTTCCCTATTCAAAGAATCAATATGTTGAACAGTTAATTCGTGTATATTCTCTGAGATTGCTGGATTCATCGTTGAGTATGCTCGTAACCTCACTACGTTCGAAGTGAATCTGCTCTGCTTCTTTTCGGATTACAGGCAAGTTCTTGTGAAATTAATTGTTGTTAATTCTTGAGTTTGTGGATTCCTTTCGTTCGGTATTTTTAACTATTTCTTTCTAGTTTATGATTCTGATGTGTGTAAGTTGTTTGAGCACTCCAGATTTTGGGCGTAACCAAGACACAAATTTGATTGGTTGTAGTTTGTGAGGAATTCGTGGGGCGAAATAGTACTCTGGATTAATGTTGTAGAAACTTTGGTGGACTTCATAGGAAAGAATAATTGTATTTTGGATCTGTTCGTCTAGTTTGTTTTGATTGATATTGTTCATGCTATTTTTTATTTTTTTTGGGGATTTTGTTTTTAGGGTTTGAATGCTGTCATATATATAATAGAGAAGGTTAATTATATATAGATTCTAGGTTACAGGTAATTTTGTTTTACTTATTTAATCAATTTGTTTTTTTTAAATGCCAGTTTTATCATATTCTTGTCTAACCGAGGATTTTGACGTTAACAGAAAAATTCTAGGACCTATGTCTAATACCTGAGGACCTAGTATATACCTTAGTGTGTATTTGGCACTTCACTGATTACATATCATGAAGAGAGAATTTGAAATTACAATATTTGAGTCTTGTAATATTTTATTTTGAATATCTCTAAGCATGCTTGAAAAAACAATGAGAATTGCATAATTTCTCATGTCCACTGTGGTGGTTATTCATTTTGAATCCATGTCCCGTTTGAGTTAGTACTTTTTAAATCAGGCGTCCCGAGGAAACTAATTTCATCCCTTAAATTTTCTACGACATAGAAAGTTGTAGTGGTCAATTCCCGACCCCGAAGCGAGATCGCGGCACGTGGCGAGCCCGGGGATACAATGATGGAATGACCACCATTCGATCATTGACCGAATGCCTCCGCTATCCAACCTCAAGTCAAGCAACCTAGAGCTCGGGCCCAACCCAGACTCGTCGGGCCCGACATCACCTCTCAAACCACTGACGACCTGATTCCCTCTCGGCATTAGAAGCTTCTGGAAGACTCCTCCAGCATAGCTCTGTGGTGAGATTTTCAGAACTACCAGATGAGATCCCAACTGCGTAGATTGAGCAGATATCTCTGACCATCAGAACTTATCCCTAGCCCACAGAACTTATCTCTAACCAACGGAATTTATCTCTAGCCAGCATAACTTATCCCAACCAACAGATCTTATCTTCATCAAACAGAACTTATCTCCAGCCAACAGATCTTATCGCCAGTCATCAGAGCTTATCTCCAGCCAACAAATCATATCTCTAGCCAACAAAACATGCAGTTACAGGCAGCAAATCGGGACGTTGCGATTACGGCCAACCACCCAGATTAAACAATTATCTAAATTATCCAAAGTTACTTCTCGTGTATAAATACTTCACCCTCTCAAACGAGAGGGGTTGAATAAAAAAACCTCTAGCGCACTAGTAATCACAGGGCACCAAACCTCTGCCTTTGATTCTTTCGAATTAGAGTTGAATCTCTCTCTCCCGTGATTTTTTTTCCTTTCAGATTTTCACGTTAAATCTCTCTGTGTTTGCTTTGATTGCTCGTTTGTGCGTGTTTTTACATTTTGGTGCGGGTGAGAAAGTACTTGGAGAATTTTTCACAGCATTTAGTGCTTTCATTGAGATCCTTTGGGTTCACACTTAAGATCTCCTCCCCTTTTTTAACCCCATTCTCAAAAAGCCTCGGCCGATAGAGATGACCCCACCAAAACGAAGCTCCTTTCAAGCCGTTGTCGCCTTCTTCTCAAAGGGTAAATCAATTGTCAATGGGGGCACAAAGGGTGCCAACCCCCATCCTCACCCTGACGTCCTTGTCGAAGATGTCGAGGAAGCGCTCGTCCCCGGCCGCTTCACCAGAGTCAGGAGTCAACAGACACGGGTCTCAGCTCCCACGAGGGCCAACTTCTCTAAATGCTCACCAGCCTTCAGAAACAATTGGACGAGCAGCGGGTAGTGACGGCCCGCGAACGCGAGCGACATCCCGTGAGTGCGAGGAGGTCGCATTGGAGAGGGACGTGGCAAACCGCATCCAGAATCGTCTCCTCGCCTAACTCGAGGTCCTGCGAAGGTCCTCGTCCTCTCCTGAAAGATTTTACTATGGCTTCGCCTTTCTCAATAAGTATTTCAGTAGCGTCCAAAGTCCTTCCCTCGATAGCTTCTCTGATTGTCCGTCTCAGGCTCTCTCACCTCGATATTCCCTCCAACGGACGGGCTCTCACCTCGATGTTCCCTCCGACGGCCTATTCATGGCTACAACCTACAAGGGACACTCTCCTGATTTGACTTACGATGGAAGCTCTCCTGAAAGATGGAGGCGCTCCTAACGGTCAAACTCGACATACAATTGATGCTCTTCTGAAAAACTGAGGTGCTCCTAACGGTCAAACACAACCTACAATGGACGCGTTCCTGAAAAGTAGAGGCACTCCTAACGATCGAGCTTATAATTTATACCGACCTACGACCTGACGGCTAGACCTACACAGAGGCTCTTCTGAAAGATGAAAGCACTCCTGATTGTCACTTATACAGCCTATATTAGGTCCTCACTCCGACAATTCAGCTTATACAGAGACTCTTCAAAAATGAAAATCCACTTAATGGCTCTGATAGTTCAGCCTACACGAAAGCTCTCTTGAAAGATGAAAGCGCTCATGACGGCTAACTCCTACAACCCACATTGGACTCTCGGCTTGATAACTAAAAGGCGTTGTAGAGATATTGAAAAGAGTCACCCAGGGGCAAGCTCCTACAACTGTTAACTCTCACTCTCTAGGGTTGAACGCAATCAGACAATCATGCAACATGAGTTTCAGATGTCCTCCGGGGGCACCGCCACTCCGAGGATTTCGATATCGGAGGTATCCTCCGTGATCATCGTCACTTTGAGGACTTCAATCTCGGAGGTCGGGTCACAGGACTACGACTGCCCCGTTACACTAGGACCGGCTTCCTGTTCGGCTCTGTCTCCCTCTTTAGGTTGGAGCCTCCGCCCATAGCTGCCATCATTCCCTCCAGCCCCAGCAACCTGAGTCAGACACTTGTTCTATCTCGACGATTCTCTAAAGCTGAATACTAGCATAACACTTAGCAAATCTCAAGAAGGATGCTACAACCAAGAACGAAACAATTCACAAAACCTTATTGATCGTTGGATGCAAAGAATTTTGATACAATGTTACAAAAAAGATACACTCGGGGAAGCTGGGCCACATCAGCACCATCGCCTTGAGCTCCTTGCGCCACCCCGAGTGCGCCTCTGTCGTGTCTCGAAGCGCAGGTCTTGGAGTTATTGCCAATACTCCCAGTTACAATCATTCAAATCCACCAACTTCGCTCTCAAGTCTTCGGCCATGTCGGGAGCTCACCTCCAGTTCCCGAACCTTCCCACGAAGCTCGAGCTTCTCCTTACTCTCTTGTTTTAGCGCGATCGGAGCGAGTTGATTTCCGTTGTCTTCTCACCGGTAGCCTCACACAATAAAGAATCTTCTTTCACCACTTTCAGCTCCTCCAGCCTAACTAGGAGGCCTTCAGTCAGCTAGAGCTTCTCCTTCTGCAGGCGCTTCACAGCCTTGGACAATTCCTCTACCTGCTGGACTAGCTCTCCTGACCTAGTGATTCGTCTAGAAAGTCGATCCTCGAGGTCGCTGACCCTAGATCGATGACATGTCAACTCGCAGTCCAGCTAGAAGTTCAAGAGGTCATGCAACCTAGGCTCCATGTGCAGAGGAGTCACGGCATCGAGCGAAAGAGACCTTTCACCACCCTCTCTTGCTGGGCACGCAAGTAGCTTAGCAAGGACCTGGGTCCTCCCTGAGACCCATGTCGGACGCTCCTTCATTTTGATCCCCAAGGTTGCCTAGGGAGTCATCAGAGTCAGAGTCTTCTAGGTTCTCCACGGGCTCCTCAATGAGCACGATGTCTGCGGACCCACCGCTCGTAGAATCACAAAGTCTGAGGACCTCGGGCCCGGAGACATCAGACTCATTGGCAACCTGAATGGGCCCAATTGGTGCCGAGGAGTCCACTAGCACCAGAGCATTCCCCGGGGAGGAAGAGGTCATGCCCTCAACAATCTTACTTGGCGATGTTAACACAGAAAGCAAATCGAAAATTAAGAGACAAATACTCAACAAAATTTTCATTAACAAAAAAAAAGCGAGAGGTTACAATACATAGCTGACAAGATCGAAGTCATTCAAGCACTCACGGTGTCCTGATGCGCTTCGGCAACTCTGGAGTTTGGAACTGCCCTGCGTCTTAGGGAGGCACCTCGGGCCTTTGCTGGGGCTCCTGATGAAGGGATACCTCAGCGCTTTACCTTACCTTCCATCGTTGTACCGGTCCCGCTATTTCAAGAGCTTGAAAACTTTGACCTACTTCTACAGCCTCTAGCGCCTTCATCAGCCTGCCTTTCGGCTCGGCCTTCTCCCTCTCGGAGATCGCCGCTGTAGGTCAAACTGGAGGCCTGCCTTCTCCTCATGAAAAGTAGACCTCTCGTGCTCTAGCTCCGCCTTTCTCTCCTTAGCAAGCTGGCCGGCGGCTCCCAACACCTTGGAAAGCGCCTGAAGCTCGGAGTCTTTCTCGAACTCCGACCTTCCTTTCTCCAGTCCTCCCAGAACCGGTCCGAATCGCCCTCCTACCCTCGTTGGGCCTCCGACTCGCGGTCCAACTCGGCCCGGAGGCTAGCAAGCTTGTCATCCGCCTGCCTCATCTCGGCGGTCAACGTGTCAGCCCTCTCCAGCAGCTCCGCATTGACCCTCTCCCTTTCCGCTAAGGTGGCCTGCTGGGTCTTCAGGAGCTCGACTGCGAACATAACGTTTTGCGAAAAGATGAATTGAGACTGAGTCACATTTACAAGAGATGCACCACCATCTAAACCAGATAGAACTTATCCGGAGGAAGTCATTCTCCCACGTCCTTAACCGGTCCTCCAGCTAGAGTCCCCTGAACTCCTCCAACCCTCAGAGGAAATCACTGTGTACCAAGGGTACCTCGCTGCCTCCCGGCTGCAGAAGCAAGCTGAACCCACTACTCGAAGGGAGGGGTCCTCGAGCTGGTTCCCAGAACCCACTTCTTAAAGGTGCCATGGTGATGGCCCACGAGAAGAAGGAAGGTACCCTCGACATGACGTCGGGTTCTGGGTCAATTTCAGTTGCTTCGTCGGAGGCGGATGCCGGGGCGTGGCATCAGAGACTTGGGCATATGAGCGAGAATGGAATGAAGGTGATGCTCTCCAAGGAGTAGCTCCTAGGGTTGAAGTATGTTGAACTAGACGTCTGTGAAGACTGCATCTACGGGAAGCAAAAGTGAGTCAGTTTCTCAACAGTGAGAAAGACTCCAAAGATAGAGAAGTTAGTGCATACGATATCTGGAGTAAGGCTTTAGTTCTTTCGGAGACTCATTGTATTTTGTGACCTTCATCGATGATTCTAGTAGGAAGGTCTAGGTGTATTTCTTGAAACACAAGTCGAATGTGTTTGAAGTGTTTAAGAAATGGCTGGCCCAAGTCGAGAATGAATCAGGTAGGAAGTTTAAGTGCTTGAAGTCTGACAACAGGGGCAAATGCTGTAATGGCAGATTCGAAAAGTTTTGCGCAAGTCAGGGAAAGTGAAGACGGTTCATGCAAACTCTCATCAAAATGGAGTGGAGGAGCGCATGAACAAGACCATTATGGAGCGTGCCCAGAGCATTCAGATACACACTGGTTTGCCCAAGCAGTTCTGGGTAGATACAGTCAACACGGTGTATATCTGATCAACAAAGGAACCTCGGTGCCTCTGAATTGTGAGATTTTCGTGCAGACATGGGCTGACAAAGAGGTAAACCTGAATCACCTCGTACATTTGATTGTATCTCTTATGTTCATATTGAGCTAAGTCACAGGAGTAAGTTGGACCCAAAGTCTAGGAGGTGCATCTTCATTGCATACGAGATTGATGAGTATGATATCGATTCTGGGATCTCGAGAACCGCATGATCCTTAGGCACAAAGATGTGATTTTCAACGAGCAGAAGATGTATAAAGACTGGCAGATAGGAGCACTTCGAAGAATGATCTCGGAGTGGCACTAGAAGCACTCCTGAGCAGCAGAGGTGCTGCGGACTTAAAGTTCGTCGAACTTGAAGATGCTCATGTGGACAAGGCTCGAAACATTCTCGAGGAAAATGTGAAATTCAGAGTAGCGTCTCCGACTCCCCAAACTGAGCTGAGGCGCTCAACCTGGTAGATGAAGGCTCCAGAAGAATATTCTCCTGCCTTACATTATTTGTTATTGACTGACAGTGGTGAGCAAGAATGTTATGAGGAGGCTTTACAGGTGAAAGCCAAATCTGAGTGCGAGCTTGCTATAGATGATGAGATAACGTCTCTCCTGGAAAACCAAACGTGAGATTTGGTTGAACTGCTAGAAAGCAAGCGTGCCCTGCATACAAGTAGGTCTACTGGCTGAATGAGGAGAATGATGGAACAAGGAGGTACAATGCAAGGCTAGTTGTGAAGGGGTTTCAATAGTGTGAAGGTATTAATTTTAACGAGATTTTCTCTTCTGTTGTGAAACTTACTACCTTTGGATCTGTGCTCAGTATTATGACAGTAGAGGATTTACATCTGAAACAGCTAGATGTTAAGACCGCGTTCCTCCATGACGATTTGGAGGATATTTACATGTTGCAGCCATAAGGGTAAACCATGCCCGACAGCCGGGAAAGACAATTGGTTTTCAAGTTAAAGACAATTTTTATGACTTGAAATAGGCTCCGAGGTAGTGGTATTTGAAATTTAACAGATTTATAGTGAGCAGTGATTTCATAAGACTGGAGGCTAATCATTGCATCATTGCTGCTATTCCAAGTGGTTCGAGAATTCATATATCATGCTACTGTTGTACGTAAATGATATGCTTGTGCTGGGTCCAGTATGAAGGAGATTGTGAATCTCAAGGCTAGTTTGGCGGAAGAATTCTCAATGAAGTACTTCAGTCCTGCGAGGAAAAGTTCTTGGAATGAGGATCGACAGAAAAAAGAGGCTTATGAAGTATCACAAGCCGAGTATGTGAATAAAGTGCTAAAGAGGTTTAACATGGCAGATGCTAAACCTGCGCTTTTCACTCGGAGGTCACTTCAAACTCTCGGAGGTACACACTCCGACGATAGAAGATGAGAAGGCTCTTATGTTGGAGGTGCCGTATGCATTAGCTGTGGGTAGCCTGATATATGTTATGGTCTGCACGAGATCAGACATTGCTCAAGCAGTGGGAGTTGTCAGCAGATACATGAGCAACTCCGGGAAGGAGCATTGGAGAGTTGTGAAGTGGATCCTGGACATCTGAAGGGAAGTTCAGATATGACATTGTGCTATTGAGGCATGGACGCCAGCTGCTGAGATATGTTGACTCCGACTTTGCGGGTGATGTAAACAATCGAAGGAGTACCACTGGTTATGTCCACTTTGAAAAGTGGAGCTGTGAGCTGGGTGTCGAGGCCATAAAAGATTTTTGCCTTGTCAACGACAGAGGCCGAGTATGTTGCAGCGACAAGAGCTTGCAAGGAGCTGATATGGCTCAAGAATTTTTTGAAGGAGCTCGGGAAGGAGCAGGAGGCTCCGTCACTTCACAAGTATGATTTCCCTTAAAGTTTTATAGATATACACAAAAGCTTTTAAATTGTGTGTGAATCATTTATTTGAACCTATATACTTTGATTTTATGCCTATTGGAATTTATACAAATTATTTCATATTTTTACATAGGCATTTTAATCATGTTTTGTGAGTTTGGGGTTTTTAGAGCGACCGCAGGAGCACGTGGGTTGACCTATTGATATCATTGGTATTCATGGCAGCAAAATGAGTGGAATTAGATCAAACGCTAACACTTTGTGATCGACCCGAAGAAGGCTGAGTAGTTTGAGATTCACACGGACCGATCACCACTTCTTTCGCCACCAAGTCTGCTAAAGCTTAATGCTCTTGGGAAGGGGTCAGATCGACTGCCACTTCGTTGGCCAATTCGTCCGCTAATGCTAGAGTTGCAGCCCAACTCTCGGGTAGGGCTCGGATCGATGGCCAGGTCGACCGCCCGGCCCAGAAGTCTAGTTCTGGACTTTTTGTGGGATCGACTGCCTGGTTGATCTAGTTTTTCATAGAATTTGAAAAAGGGAACTTTTGAACATATCTTTTCATTCTTTATTTGATATCAAGTACAAGTCAAACCAACGGTACAATTTTTTTTGATCGTTGATATTTTCGCTTTACCAACAGACCGATCGCTAGATCGTTCGCTGAAATTCATTTTTGAATTTGGCTGTTGTACTTTGTGACAACGGATTGACCCAAGCCTTTTGGCGGTCGACCGGTTGTACATTGTTTTGAAAAAAGGAGATTTGAGCCTTATCCCTTGGGTTGGACTTGTTTTCACCTAATCTTATCTTCTCTCATTTATAAATGCTAGTTTGCTTTATTCTCTTACTGACTTTTGCATTCAAAAAAAAAAATCACTTAGAGATCTTGAGCAAATACATTTTAAGAGCTTATTTTTTCTATTCTGTTCAAAATTCAAAAGAGCGATATTTTTGTGCTTTCAAGTTCTTTTTGGTTGAGAAATTGTTTCATACTTTCTGTACTTCTCTCTCAATTATTTTTAAAGTTCTCAAAGATTTTAGATTTAAGCTTGATCTTTATACTCATTCATCTAGATCTAAAATACTAAGGTAAATCTTTTTCTTATTTCTTCTTGCCATTAGAGCCTCAAAGTTGTATTGATTCTCATATAGTTAGAGAACAAATCCATATTAAGGAATCTTGTTGCAAGAAAACCTAACCACTTGGGAAGTGGGTTGGTGCAAGATCTAGTCTTCTACTTGTAAAGAAAGTCGGTAAGGTCTATGTTTCTACCCACGAAGGAAGCGAATGTAAAGGTCTAGTCTTCTACCCGTAAAAGAAGTCCACAAAGTCTATGCTTCTACTCGCAAAGGAAGTAAGTGTAATGGTCTAGGTTTCTACTCGAAGATAAAGTCTAGAGAAGATGCCTCTAGGTAGTGGAGTAGGCCGATTGGTTGCTGGACCACTATAAATCGTGTGTCGACTCTCTATTGCTTTATCTTTCATACTCTCTCTCTCTCTCTCTCTCTCTCGCTTTATTGCTATAGCATCGGTATTGCTTTATTTCTTGTTATAGCTATATTATTTTATCTAATCAAAATTGGGTATTAGTTGTTTAAATTGATTGCAAATCCTATTCACCTCCCTTCAGGGTTGTTACATTGGTTTTCAATTGTTTCCAATAAAGTTCTTGTATCTAGAAAAATTTAGAGAATTACATATTTCTTCATATATATATATATATATATATATATATATATATATATATATATATATATATATATATATAATTTTCCAAAATCAATAAAGCAAAATGTTGGAATACTTACAATTAAATATCTGAAATAAGAGGGAAAAAAATGAGATACTAACATGTTAAATCCTTCAAAATCAGTAAATCAGGAGTATCCAAATTCCAAGAGACTAATTAGGAGATTGGAGCACCCTATCCGCAAGAGAAATGAGAAGATTCTCATAATCTTTAATTTCTGTACCTCTTGGACTAATGAACTTGTGCACTTTCCAATTGTTCTCATAAGAGAATATGCAGGCTTTCGAGTTGGGAAAGGAGAAATCCTCGTGATTGCAATTTTCACCTGTACACACACGGGACTTGGGGAGGGTGGAGACGGGAACTGGGTGGAAGATTGAGGAGAGAGAGAATAGCTAGATGTCGGGTCAGAAGAGTGAAATTTAATGACATAATAATATCTTAGTTATGGCATGTTGGATGGGTTTCTGGTTTTTGTCATGGTTTAAAATCTCGGAATCGGTATCGTTATCGGCCAATAGTTTTTAGTATCAATATCATCAATATCAACATCAATATTAGCAATATCGGTCATACTAGCAATATCGACCGATATTATAGGGTTAATATTGTATCGAGTACTTCAAAACCGATACGATGCTGTCGATATATATCAAAATCGGCTGATATTTGGAACCATGGGTTTTGGCTTTGGATTCAACAAAATCCAGATCTGACCTGAAATTAATTTGGACCAAAATTTAGATCCTAATGGTCAAATTGGGGGTATTCAGGTTTTGGGTATTCTTTACAGTCCTAAATCCATGTGATTCGCTCTAGGGATTCAAGGGAGGCTATGGGTAGAAACTTATACAAAAAATTTGTTTCTATTGAAGTCAGTTCTGATACCTAATAATCCAATCTTAGCTTCTTCAGGGTAGTCCATTTTTTCTTGTCAAACTATATTTAAACATGCTTACGCCAAATAAAATATTTTGCTATGAGTTCAATGTTTGTGAGAGTCGGCTTTTATCTCCTAGCTATATCATAGATAATATCTCATGTTGAAACATGTCTTTCTTTATTTAATTGATAGAATGTTTAACCCAGATGCAATCCCCCACCTCTACTGACTGCCTAGTTTTTGATCTTCTCGTAGATGGATGACAATAAAGGGAATTTTGATATGGGTATCAGGCAAGGAAAAGAGTGTCCAGCAAATCTTGTTCCAGCAATGGAATTTTTCAAGCGGATCCCTCATACACTTCAGAACTGTTTAAAAGTCTGTTCTAAGCTTCTTCAAACTAAGAGAATCCTTGATGTTTTATGCTGATGAAATAGATAATTCTTTTATTTTTTCCAGTCACGTTTTAAGCATTCGGTGAAGAATGAATTGAAGTTTGATAGCCCCAAGCCTCTAACGTGGCCGGAGACATGGTTGAGAGAAACATTGAATGCTTCGGAGGTTAACTTGGACAAGCAATTGCAAGCTTGGAAAGAAAATCCTAACTGGGTTGATCAACCTCCAGAAATAGAGGTATTACTTTTAATTGGAATTTTATATCTATCAAATTGTTTTATTTCTCTACTTTCAAAAATGGATTGAACATTTTAGTTCATTAGACCTCTCTCTCTCTCTCTCTCCCCCTCTCTCTCTCTCTCTCTCTCTCTCTCTCTCTCTGTTTTTTTTACACTATGGATGGCTATCTTTTCTAAAAGATAAAGTTCTTTTGTCTGATTAAATTATATATTTCATATGGATCTAATTGTGGATAGATATGATTCTGTTATTGTTATCAATAGGATTTGATTATTATGAAGCTTGAAAAATTTAGGAGATATATAGTGCAAATATAAACTTGTTAAAAACTTCATCTGGATTGCAGGTTAGCGTACCAAAAGGCTCTCTTTGCAATTTGAAAGTAAAATTCAATGCTGGATTGCCTCCAGATGCAATTTATAATATTGTAGTTGATCCTGACAACAAAAGGGTCTTCAAAAATATCAAGGTATGCATATTCATATTTCTTTGAGATCCATCGTTTATTTTTATTATTAGTTCTATTGTTGGGCAATTCTGATCTAAACCTGAGAAATAAGGAGGTGAGGGTCAGCAATAGATCATTACAAGCTGACAGAATAAGGAGACCAGAATAAGGATATTTTTATTAGCATTTAGTACTCATGGTTTCCATCATCTGCAATGCTTAAATATCTGTGCATGTGGATGTGGATGTCTGGTGTAATCAAGGGTCTGTTTGCTTCATGGGAATAGGCTGAAATTACAGTTCCAGTGGATCCCATATAAAGAAGAAATCAAAATGTTGTGTTTGTTCTAAGAAAAACATGATGAATAGCGCTTCCTTGTTCTCTTGTCTTTTATGCATGGAAACACAAATCAGCTGGTTTGAGGTTTTGGGGTGGAAAGGTGTATCTAAATTAAGAATTGTATTTTTTCTTTCTGTTAAAAAAAAAAAAATGCAAATAAGCCTCTTAAAGGAAGTCTAGATAATTCTAAAAATGGGCGTATCAACTGCTTATTTATTATCTTTTAATTAATTAAGTACATAAGCTTACAAACACGATAATTAAGTAGGTAAATGCCGTGTAAATATTTATTTACTATGCAATATAACCTATTAACCTTAAGACAGGATGTAGAATCATTAATGAATTTGGAACTGAGAGATTACAGATGAAGGGGGGGGGGGGGTATGTTTGGTTGTAGGAAAATAAAATGAGGAAATATGGTGTAGGGTTCACATCAAGATGGAAATAGGTTGCAATCTGATAAGGGGTGGGACCCACGTTAGAAGAGAAATGAAATTCTAAAAATGAGTGTTTGGTTGCAAAAAAAAAAAAAAAAAAAGAGTGGGGAAAGGGGTGATGTCACTCACCTTTTTATTTTTCAAGTCTTTAAATCACTCTCTACTATCAGTTTAAAACTCTTTAACCTCTCCTCTCTCTCTCTCTCTCTCTTTACATTTTCAATTTAAAAATATTAAAACCCCTCATTCTCCACCTTTCGTTCCTACTTACTAACAAAAAGTTTGGAATTAGCTTTTTATAAAAGACATTTTTTTGGAAAACCAATTCCCTTCTCTCTTTCCTTTGTTTGGTTGGATGGAAAGAAGGCTTGGAAATCGCATGCCCATGTAAGTGGGGCCCGCTGCCAAGCCAGCTGGTGGATGGAAAAGCTTGGAATTGGCTTGCCTCGGAGACCCCACTTCACATGGGCATGCCATTTCCAAACTTGCTTTCCATCCAACCCAAACAAAGGAAAAAGAGGAGGGAATTGGTTTTCAAAAAAAAAAAAATAATAATAATAAATTGTTTACTGGAAGCTAATTTTAAACTTTTGTCAGGAAATAGGAGGGAAAGATGAGAATGAGGTTTTTTTTTTCAATG
Organism: Agave tequilana; assembly: GCA_038442645.1. Taxonomy (NCBI): domain Eukaryota; kingdom Viridiplantae; phylum Streptophyta; class Magnoliopsida; order Asparagales; family Asparagaceae; genus Agave; species Agave tequilana. The sequence continues at coordinate 35,219 of JAVJIF010014393.1, read as the reverse complement.
TTTTATATTAAAAAGTTAGAGAGAGAGAGAGAGAGAGAGAGAGGTTAAAGAATTTTAAATTGAAAGTAAGAACGAGAGAGATAAGATATAAAAAAAATAAAAAATAAGGTGACATCAACCCTTCCCCACTCATTTCTTTTGCAGTGAAACACCCATATTTAGAATTTCATTTCTCTTCTAACATGGATCCCACTTTGCCGCATCAGGTTCCAACCAATTTTCATCTTGATTTGGACCCAATGCCATCATTCCTTATTTCTTTTCCTACAACCAAATAGACCCTCACCTTTTAATAGTGAGGTATCGCAGGGAGAGAGACTTCGGGGAGAGAGAGAGATCGCGCGCGCTCAAACAGAGAGAGAGAGAGAGAGAGAGAGAGGATATATAGTAATAATCAATAATTATTGTAAGTGATAGATTAAGGGTGATCACTTAATGTATGTAAACCTATTAAATCATTTGATTGGTATGTTAATGCAAGTGGGCTAGTCACTTTAAACTAAGTTAGATTAGTCTCTTAATGAATTAGGCTCAATCACTACACATGCTAATTTAACTAAATTCGTAGATAATTTGACAAATTACATTTAAAGATTCATTAAAATTTTGATAATTAAATTGGATTGGCAAATAGTTTGTTAGAGAATTTATGAATTAATTATCTAATTAGTTGGTTAGCAAAAAATATTTAATTTGTTAGCATAAATATAGTTAATTAACTATCTAATTTTTTTTTTGAGAAACATGATGAATGTCACCCTCTAGCCTATACACATGCAACCATCATTAATTACTCTGGTTAAATCCCTCATTCGACAATTGCAGGAATTGAACTTGGAACCTCCCCCTTGAGAGGGATGAGTGTTACCAATGCGCTAACCCACAGGTTCTTAGTTAACTATTTAATAAAATAATTATTTAATTTGTTTACTTTAAATTTAGAAAAATCATTATCTAATTAGTTTCTCCACCTTTTCATGTAAATATTCTATGTGTATATATATATATATTATCTTCGCACCAACTACTATTTTTTATAAACTTTGCCGAAATGTGATTCAATTTCATGAATTATGTTAAAAGGTATGTCAAAATTGATACTGAATATCTAAACAAAATATTAAATACTTTTTTATTATTTGTAAGATTATTTTTTTGTCTGAGACGATATCTTCGAGATAAAATAACCGATGTGGCCGATATGACAGATCCCGATACTGAAATTGTCGGCTAGGTCCGATCCTGATTCTGAGATTTCAAACCATGCTCATTACTATCCACAAGATCCAGCTATGAGCTCCACTCAACACGCCTTCATTAACTCGTTGGAATCTATCATGCAATTGATGTGCAAGAGTGTAGACATTTTGGGGAAGATGAAGTTAGGTCTTCTCTCTCACTCGCGCGCGCGCGCAAACATCTTTTGGTTCCTTATCTGAATTCAAGTTCTCCGAGAAGGGAAACGTCAGAGCAAGAGTCTACCAACAAATAAGTAAAAGTGTTGAGACCTGACAATTATTAAGTTACGATTGATGTTAAATGTACAACTGTTCAAGTATTAAATGAGTCCACACACACATATAGAGAGAGACTTGTGTCATTACGGAACGATTCGAGGCTGAATCCTTCCCACTCAAATATAACCCTATGAGATCTGAATGCAAGATCCATTTCGTTAACGTTGATCTACATTCTTTTCAGTAGCTAAAAATAAAAAATCATGTATGTTGAATACGTTTTGCCCATCCATCAAGTAGGCTCAAAATGGATGACCGAAAATAGTGAGTTGGTTAGTTTAGCGGTGTAGAGTAACTTGATGCATGGACAAAAAATATTCAAAACACTTGATTTTTGGTTTATAAATACTTGAAATAATATAGATTAACTTCAACGGAGTGGATCTTGTATTCGAATATCGGATGTTGGTATTTCAGTGGGAAGGATTCGGCCTCGAATCCTTCCGGAATGACACAAGTCTATGTCTCTCTCTATATATGTAATGCCCCGATCCTGCAGATACGGGAACACTACAACGACGTGCAAATGCAGGATGAAAATACCTTCATGTGCGTATACTAAGGCTCAGTACAGGAAATAAATACAATATACACAGTGTTTTAAATGTCGGCCGACATTTCCGAAATGTCGGCCGACATTTCGTTTTCAAGCCCTCACCGCCACGACATCCCCACCCGCATTTGAAATGGCGTTTTGGAAAATGTCGGCCGACATTTCGGGAAAAATCCGATATGTCAGCCGATATTTTCCCGAAATGTCGGCCGACATTTCGGGAAAAACCCAATATGTTGATTGGTCTTGGAAGTTGGAGCAATTGAGAAATTTAACAATGGATTAGTGAATATATACAAAATATTTAAGTTAATTATATATATCCTAAACATATTTATGTAGTTTTGCATAAGTTGTGTATGTATTACCTTTATAAGAATTTTTAAATTACATTATTTAAGACATCTAAGATATATATTTGTTATCCTTCATGACATCCGAAATTTACTAAATGGCCCCGAAATATCTCCGAAATCCGAAATCCGATATCCGATTACGACATCCGACATTTCCCTAATATCCGACATTTAAAACACTGAATATACATAATAATTTCAGCATTAAATAAGTATAAGAATACCTGCAAAAGAGGTCAGTAATTATGATAACATGAAAGTAAGGATAAATAAGGAAATAAAGACAAGATAATAAAGATACCTATGAATAATAAAGTGTCGAGTCTCCAACTAAAATCCCACAGAGTATTAGGTGTTACGATATCTCAGATCTCCAACCTGGGCACGTAAACTCAGGGTCGTCAGAAAGCGACCTAGTGAGTGATAAAATGAAGGAAGCAATAATAATATATACTATAATAGTGCAATCACGATAATATATAATACATGTCAAAATAACAATAATACAATATAAATATTCTAACAATTGGTATATCAATATTACAAGTAAGTTATCCATACTATAACATCATCAATACCTAACATGTTATAACAACGTTACTTCTATAATACTATATAATACATGATTATAAACCATAATAATGACAATTGGAAAGAGTTATATGTATGTATCAAGTAACTTTATGTTATTATGCAATTAACATGTTATTATTATGATTATGAGTAATAAGATTCATTATTTAGTTATACACTAACAATGTCAATTTATTTAATTGATATGTATCAAGTCTTAATTATTTCTTTTTTATTTATACTAATAGAAATAATAGCATGATAGTATAATGATTAATATGAACATGTATATATGAAGTACGTAGAACAATCATACTATAGTATGGTGGTTATACAATAAAGTGTGTCTAAAGGAAATACATGGAACAGAGAATATATGAAATGCAGAGTATACGTGTACATAAACAATGTGTCTCCAATGAAGTGCAAGGTATACATGTAATATGGTCATGGATAAGATATCAGGCAGTGTAACAAGTATAAATGGACAATAACATATATGTATCGAGTAAGTCATGTTATTTTATACAATAATAACAATCAGTATCGCCTGATATTTTAATCAATCTCTTCGAGTGTCACATACCATTGACAGTTCATACCAGAGTCCGTACTTCAGCCGAACCAATCCGAACATGGCATACAAGTACCATTATTCGGACGAGAGAGTGATCAAATAATAAGAGCTCCCGATGTCACTATTATTTATATTGTTTTATTATGTTATTGGAAACCCAATGGTCAAGGAGCGCTAGTCAGGTGGGTATACCCCGTGCATACTCGAGATCACGGTCTTAAACAGACCCTTGGCTGCTGAGATTAGGACCAACCTGCTAAAGTTGAACAAGTAACGGGAAACAAGAGCTTAATGAACTATAACAGACGGTAGTCAGCACTACCCCGTCCCTTGCAATGGGACTATAATGGATCTAGATATCCACCCGATAAGGTCTAGTCAACAGTCAGTCTCCCCCATTCTTATGTTATATTTATTATATTTAAACTACACAGTGTATCAGGAACAAGAACAATACATGATACATGTAAATACGACAACAAGACATGAGCTCTGTTGATAGCATGAAACAACATAACGGGAAACGAGAAATATGAGATGTGGGATTTAGGTGGCCCCTGTGGCTTTAGATCCACGTGACACTTAGTTTCACACATCGCATATCAACTCACATGTCCAGTAACAGAAATATCATATTCATACCAAGATTATAGGATACAATCATGTATTGTATTCAGTAAGTCATGCAACTAGAATACAGGAACAATCAAAGCATGTATACATGTGAATTCATATAACATTTAGTATAACACATGATCCGTATAACAAATATACAAGTACATGAAATAATAGTGTTTAGTATAACAAGAGTTTACATGAAATAATAGTATCAAGTGTGCTAGGGTGTCCGTGTAACGATGATACTAGTACATGGAATAATAGTGTTTGTATATCAGTAATACAAGTATATAAAATAACAGTGTCTGATATAATAGAGTATTCATGTAACAGTGACAGTGTCTGGTGTAACAGAGTATATGTGTAATTGTGTATCAGTGGTACATGAATATGAAATAATAGTATTCAGTGCATAGTATCCGTGTGACGATGATAGATGGACATGAAATTACAGTGTCTGGTGTGATAGATGTTACATGAACACATGTCAGTATATATATATAAACATGATTTCATTATTATTCCTATGATTGATATCACAAATAAATTATATATAAGTTTCTATTTTCAAACTCTTCACTACCATTTTAGTAATTATTAATTTAGTATTTTAGAATATCTTTATCAATAATCCAATAATCGCTTATTACCAATATATAATAATCCATCTGTATTTTATATTAAATTAAGAAACAAAATAAATTATTATTTTATCAATTATATTCAAATAACTATCATGCATATTCTAATTACAGTGATTTATCGATAACTACATTTTATTAAATAATATGTATAATGATTTATTAAATAAAGCAATCAATTAATTTCATTTATCATGATTAAATATAATTTGTAAAAAAACACTTACATAGCTATCGCAGGTTGAAGCTCTTTTTACTCGATCACAACGGTTCGAAGATCATCCAAATCGGACTCTGGATGCTCTAGATATAGCCCAAACACTAAAATAAATAAAAATGGGTTAAATGTGTAATAATAATATTTAGATTGTAAATATTGTAAATGGCTGGGGTGGTTTATGTAAAATTACTGTTTTTTTTAATTTAGAAGCGGGTTTGGGTTGTTAACGGGTCGGGTTTAGATCCGGAACCCAAACGTAATAGGGTAGTGGGTTAATGGGTTATCGGGTCCAGTCTTGAATATGAGCTTGGATCCAATTGGAGGGAGAAGAGATGGGCAGAGTGTGTGGTCTCTGTACAAAACCAAAGAAAGAAAAGAAGAAAAGAAAAGAAGAAAAGAAAAGAAAGAAGGAAAGAGAAAAAGAAAAAGAGGGAGGGGAAGGCCTGGCCGACGGCGGCTAGGCTGGGATAGCCGACTGACGGCCTTGGCTGGCCGACCAAGTGGGCGGCACGGCGCCACTGCCGTGGGCCTAGGCGGAGGGATGAAGTGGTGGGTGGTTTTGGTAGTGGTGGTTGAGATGATGATTGAGATAATGGTGATTGTAAGGATGGAGGATTGGGGGAGAGATGGAAGTGATGGTGGTTGATTGGGTGATTGGAGCCGGTTGATGAGAAGATGGGGTAAGAGTGGTGGTGGAATTTGGGAAGGTGGTGGAATTTGTGAATTTGGGTGATGGGTTTAAGAGGAGGAAGAACATAGAGGATGTGGAATTGAGTTGGAAGAAGATGAAGAGTGGAGTTGGGGCTTGGCCGGAGTTATGGCCGCTGTGGGGAGCTCGCTGGAGCTAGGGAGCTGTCGACGGTGGATTTGGTGGTATAGGTGGCCGGTTGAAGAAGAGGGAGTAAAAAAGAGTGAGATAGAGATTGGTGAGTAATTTGAAAGTGAGAGAGAGATTCAAGAGTTAAAAAGAGAGATTAGGAGATTTAATATGGAAGAGAGAGAAGAGGCGGTTGGGAAAGTCAGTGGAAGTGTTGGCTGGCTTGGGGGAGAAGGAAGGAAGGTGATTGGTGAAGAAGAAAGAAAAGAAAAAGAAAGAAATTATTAAATATTATTTTATTGGGTAAATTTTGACCAGTTCAGAATGGTTCTCAAAAATTCTGTAAAATAGAGAATATTATCTTGAGGTATAATATGAAATCGGTTTTAAAAAATTCAGTCTGGTTTACAAGTTAAAAAATCTTGAAATGTATCGTCGATACCAGTCGACAACGATTCAGCCGTATTTTGATCAATTCAGAAAAATCTTCAAAAATACGCTAAAATAAAAAAATAATTTTGAAGAATAATTTGGAAGCAGATTCTAGAATCAACTCCGTTTGTAAATTAAAAATCATGGAGTCAATTATCGATATCGGTCGACACCGAATTCGGAGATCTTTCAAAATAATCTAGAAAAATTTCAGAAAATTTTAAAAAAATCTAAAATATTAAAAAATAATATTTAGAACTGAAACCTTTTCAATTTGACTACCAGGAAGGTCAAATTAAATTTATTCGCCGTATCGAGTACTGATACTGTGACACGTACATTTAAAACCATGCGTTACACTTCTCCCCATCTTAAAAAAAATTTCATCCTCAAAATTTCTATTCAGGTGGGAGAAAAATATTTACAGTTCTTGGACTTGGATGTTATGTGCCTACGATGCTTCTGCTGCGCCACTCTGACATCTTTATCAAATCTAGACTGGGTAACTAGTTTCAAATATCAAAATAATAAGAAAGAAATCAAGATTATGAGAGAAAAGTGATTATAAATTAGAATATTCAAAAATGATAAATGAAATTAGAGAATATTAGAAGACAATGAATGGATTGTCAACGGAATGAGATATTCTTGTATTCATAGCTGGAATCCTCAAATTCAAGTACAGATGAGTTCTAATCTAAATCTGGTTGTACTGTTGGTAAGAGCCTAAGCATTGACCTAGGTGACTTGTGTCATTCCGAAGGATTCGAGGCCGAATCCTTCCCACTGAAATACCAACATCTGATATTCGAATACAATATCCACTCCGTTGAAATTGATCGATATTATTTCAAGTATCTATAAACCAAAAATTAAATGTATTGAATACATTTTTTTGCCCATCCATCAAGCGGTGCAGACGGCCGAAAGTAGTGAGTTGGTTAGATTATGTCTTTAGAAATATAAATTTTCGATCCGGCCATTTGGTCATGACCTAACATTTAAAAACCCCTACAAACTAATTTTTGTTAGGTTTCAAATATTCTATACCGTTAAACTAACCGACTCACTATTTAGGCCGTCCGTTTTTCTCCCACTTGATGCTTGGGCAAAAAGTATTCAAAACACTTAATTTTTTTTTAGATACTTAAAATAATATAGATCAACTTCAACGGAGTGGATCTTCTATTCGAATGTTGGATATTGGTATTTGAGTGGGAAGGACTCGGCCTCCGAATCGGAGTGACACAAGTCTCTCTCTCTCTCTCTCTCTCTCTCTCTCTCTATACACACACAAGCGCGCTAAGAGCCTAACACACACTAAATATAAGAGCCTAACACATACTAAATCTGAGGAGTCCCACAATGAGAAAGGTTGGACCAATTTTATCCATTGAATGCTGTCACTCTACTCCTCTCCATATCTATCTATCAGGACCTCAAAAATATGGAACTGGTTGGAATTGATCATTCAATTGATGTTAGTGCAGAATTTTTAGAGGGAAAGAATTTTGGGGGTAGCAAAAGTTTAGCTGCGGACTTGCTTAATTGCTTTGTCTCGGCTCTCATCGAGTGGTTGAAGTTGAACCCTGGACACAGTATCGAACAGTCATAGTTACCTGGAGACCAGAAACTTGGTAAACTAATTTTTCACTGAGGTCAAATTTAATTTTGATGTTGCTTCTCATGTTAATCTACAGTGAACAAGGTATGCCTGAACGGTTGATGGTGTAGAAGATGTTCATATGTATGCCAACATGGTATTTTGGATGCATCCCACCTTGATGACACAGTTGTACGTTTGATGATGCTTGTACCAGATTATCCTTTGGAGAGACTTATGGAGGGTTTACTGTAAGGTGGGCCATTGTTGAGAATAGTTTTTCTAGAAGGAGGAAATGAACTTTGTATTTCGAGTTATTCAATTGGACTTACATATGCACTTCCTTATATAGGCCTTTTGGAACATCCTCCATGACTCTTCAAACACCAAACCACATGACTCTTCAAACACCAAACTACATGACTCTTCAAACACCAAACCACATGACTCTTCAAACTAGTTCATGAATTTCTCATGTACATGTATCTCATAAGTGCATGAATACATGAATAACATAATTACTAATGCATGTAACAAGTTTAATAGCTAACATTCTCCTCCCTTAAACTTGTTTCTCCATGAACTTGGACGCCAAGCTTCTTCCTTAATTTTTGAAAGGCATCCGTCTTCAATGCTTTGTGAAAATGTCGGCAACTTGATCACTCGAACTTTTGTGGTGCAACTCCACCTCCTTCATCTTCACGTGTTCTCTTATGAAGTGAAATCGAGTGTCAATATGCTTTGATCTCTCATGATGAACCGGGTTCTTTGCTAGAGCAATGGCCGACTTGTTATCGATGTAGATCTTGGTCGCTTCTTCTTACTTTAACGTCATTCTCTCTAATAGTCTCCTCAACCATGACTCTTCAAACTAGTTCATGAATTTCTCATGTACATGTATCTCATAAGTGCATGAATACAGAATAACATAATTACTAATGCATGTAACAAGTTTAATAGCTAACAGCCATATGATGGTGCAACAGTGACTGAAATCATTGCAGAGCAATGTTGACAATGGTGGCCAAACCTTTATAAACTCTAAAGTCGGGTATTCATTGGTGGTGGTAGAATCCTGCTGGAAATGGCGGAGAGGAACTTAGCCAACAAATGGTCATCGGTGAGATCAAGTTGGGATGAGCATAGAATTGTAGTGGCATGGTGAGCATGGCCCAGGCTTCCATGGTGGCTCACAGCAGGCATTGGAGATATTGTCTAGGTGTGTAATATGTCAGCCTGTAGTAGAGAGTTCTTTTTAGGGATCATAAGTGGGTAATTCTGATTTCTGAATTGATGAAGCATGTGTTGGCACTTCATGGAGTAGTGGGTGCCTCCATGAGATGTATATATCAGCTATAATATGCACTGGTGGTGAGGATCTAGTCTATAAAACTGTTGCCCTAATTGGTTATTCTTCTTCATACACTTCTTTTTACCTTTTTTTCGTCTTCAAATTCACAGTACCATTTAAGAATCAGGATACAACGAGTTCTGGCAACATACATAATTGACAGAAAGAGGGAAGATATTAGATGCATCGTAGGACAACTTAAATTAATAATAGGAACTTTGGGGAAATAGTTTGAAAGTGTGTGTTAACAATATGGGGAATAGGATAATATAAACTATGGATGATATGGAGAATAGTATGGACAAGAATAGCCATGCCATTATGGATACATTGCTCATTTCCTTTTTCCCTTCAAGTCAGGGAAAAACCAAATGGGAGTGATTCAAGTAGACTGTTTCATAAGTGTAGCAGTTAGCAGAGTGAAATCCAATGTAATACCTCAGGAAGCTGGGGTTTATATTTGAAGTATTTTTGAAGTAGCTTTAGCATAATTTGAATTGTTGCAGGCTTGCATTCAAATAAGATAAGAAGGGGATGAATGAAGGACATGACACATGACTATAATTCGTTAGTGCTTGAATATATGGATGGACGATACATGCTTGGCATAATTTTGGATGGAAATTGTATTTGGAGTGTCTCTCATAAAAAAAAAAAATCGAAGTAGGATGCATTTTGGCTAAAATCAAATCAGAATCAAGCTGAATACAATGCGGTTTTCAACTCCAAATTACTTCTGGACCAGGATTCAAGCTGAGTACAACCGGGATTGAAGGATGACTTACCATCAGAGCAGTGGACAGTGCAGATCTAATTCAAAGGAGGTTATGGAAGGAATAGAATTAGAACTGCTATCAGTAGTAGGAGAAGAAAGAGCCTAGAGAGTGTAGTTCCTCCTGGAAGCCAAGCAAATTAAAGAGAGATCAAAAGTTCCATGGAGAGATTTTTGTACTTTTCTGAGCTTAGGGAGAAGAATACCCTTCTTGAAGTTAAATAAAAATCCTCCCTACTCCCCTGGGGTGGGCAAATTGCTGAACTTACTGAACTATGTAAATCTTCTCTTTCTGATAGTTTGCTATCTTTGCTCGCCATCAAGGGAGTTTATTGCTCTAAGCTGACCCAACATTATTAGTGTGAGTATTTGAGCAAAACTCGAAGAATCTAGATAGAAGCAGATTAATTACTGAGAAGTATGAATATTTAGGAACTAGATGAGTAAGTCAACTAGAAGGAAATGGAGAATTCAATAGAGGGAGAATCTCTGTTGCATGAATATAGGAACATGATACCGATGTGATAGGATAACACATATATGGATACAACATATATGAAGGAAACCCAGAATTTCATCTGTGGATACTGATACTGTGAAGCAACTACCAAATCCTAGTACTGCCAGCAGGGTGGCTTGGGCTTGGATTTGGATTTTCCATATCCACATCTTAATGTGAAATGTCTGATACAAAAGTTTGACCGTAATCCTATCCACAAGCCATCCTTTTGGGATAAGGTTCTCAATACCATTGTATTGTAGGGTCAGGTATACAGAAAAGTAAACATAACCAAGCCTGATACCATCATGTTTGGGTTGATTCCGATAGATCGGGAGTTCACAAGATAAGTAGTCTTAAATAATGTTGTAATAAAGATTGGGCATAGGTCACGACACTTCTAAAAACCAGCAAGGAACACGCAGTTATCTTTACTGTTATAACCACAACTTTTTTGATTAGAAAGCTAATTTGTAGTGAGTCACATTCGTGTCGCGTCCAAACAAAATCTAGCCATACATTAAGTTTGAAATAGTACAAAAAACATTTATTAGGGCTTCCTATATCATAAAAAAAATTGGGTTAAAATGAGTAAGAAACAACATTTATTGGGGAGAGAACATAATATTTACCCCAAGAAAGAAGACTAAATGATGTGAAATGTGTCCGTGATGGGAGAAATCAGCGATAAAATTGTTATACTTGACAGTTCAATTCAAGATTAAGCTCAACCGGTCTAATCGGTCAGGTTGGTGAAGATCAGGTGGGAGGTTCCATTAGACGTTTTTTTAATTACAGAACCACATTTCAAATCCCTTCCTTAAACACCAATCAGACCGGTGTTTAGTCAGTCTCGTATTAGCAATAAATCAGCAAGATAAATAATTCAATAATAATTTATTTAGTAATAATATTTATTAGAATAAATATTCAAGCATGAATACTTTATTCAGCATATTCCTGCAATAAGAACATTAATTCAAATAGACAGAGAATATGTTGAAATTCAATCATTCCTGTAACCACTGAGCGTTAGTATAAACAGACAGTAATAGAATAAAACTAGATTTTAAAACGAGGTACGCATAAAGCTAATCTCTTTAAGACAATTATGTCCCCTGTTATAGTGCATTCGGGATAATGGATGCTGGTTTTCCAAGTTATACAACGTTCTTTCACGTGTTCTGCTCAATATTTCGCAAAATCCCGTACATTCGAACCAAAATTGACCCATACCTTCCACTTGTTTAAAGAACAGAAGTAGAAAAAGGACAAACTAAAAACCAGAATTCAAACAAAATTTTGAAAGGAATTCAATAAAATTTCCTTGAACACATTTATTCTTATGGTTGTTATTTTGAGTATTTTTTGTTATCTATTTTGGAGTGAAATTCTGTCATTTATATAGTAATTCAAAGGAAGCCTTTTGGAGTAGACAAATCTGTTCGATCGGAATGAGCACAACCATTCCGACTGGCACATCTATTCAGTTGGAACGAGCGCAACCATTCCGAACAGACATCTTCGTTCGCCGAATAGACACATCCATTTGGTCGAAACGGGTTGTCCCCGAACAGACACATCCATTTGGTCGGAACGGGTGCAACCATTCCGAATAGACATGTCCGTTCGCCGAATAGACAACCATTCGTATACCACTTTCAATGTTGGACTAAAGAGTTTTCACTCTTTTTTGTCCCATTTAGTTCTTGTTTTAGGCCAGCTTCTGACTTAAATATCTCATTCATTCAGAAATGGAATTGACATGTAAATTTATCATGTTCATCGCCAATGGAAGAAGAACACATTCTAATCATCTCATGCGCATTCCGAGCAGCAGATTTCGTCTAAAAGTCAGCTCAAATTTCCCCAAAAACTAACTTGGTTAATTCCAAGTTTCTAGCAATCCCCCACAATGTATGGAGATTCAAGAAATTATACACACTATGAGATTGACTCTATAGTGAAAGACACTATAGAAAAGAAACTGCATCAGGATAGGTAAATTAGGTCTTGAACCTTTCATAACGAAAGCCTTATCAGAGTTACTGGCCAATCAGTGAACTACATGTTGAACTTTCGGCTGTTTGTGTAAGACAAATCAACAGGTCTTACACAGTAACTTCCCAAAATTAACTTTGATTCTCGATCGTGACTATTTCGGCCCTAAACATTTCTTGGTTTCAGAGAGAATTTAGCGAATCACAACCTTCATAGAGACCGTAAAGAGTCGGCCCCGCTCTATGCTCACACAAATGATCGATCGTCCTATTAAGAGTAGTCTACTCTACCCCATTTGTTTTGATAACAAGCTATATGCACCATTAAAAGCATTAGTTTATCCTAAATCTAATTGTAGAAAACACTTGAGTGCACCATAGGAATGGGTAGGAGTCAAGTTCCTAAGTGCTTACTCGCAGAGTCAATCATAACGAGTTTTTCCTCTTGAATTTAGTCTGTGGGATTTCTCGTCGCCAAATGAGGTTTTCATTAAGCTGACTCGGTATGGTTAGGCTTTTAGTCTCATTTCCTTCGATATGCTGTTTATACGCTTTCCACTCAAACTTTTAGTGAACGGATCTACTAAGTATCTTTTGACACCACAAAGCCAATAGAGATAACTCTATTTGAGAGCAACTGCCTAACGGTGTTATGTTTACGATGGATGTGTCTAGACTAACCTTTAAACACACAATTTTGTGCTCTAAATATCGCTGCTTGACTATCACAGTGAATACATATGGCGGACATTGGCTTGGGTCATAATGTATATCCTTCAGAAATTGTCGAAGCCATTCTGCTTCTCCAGCCTTATCCAAGACTATAAATTCCAATTCCATTATGGAATAGGCTATGCAAGTTTGTTTGGAGGATTATCAAAATATGATCGTGCCTCTGAGAGTAAAGATGTATCTGCTATTTTATTTCGATTCCTCAGAATCTGCAATCCAGTTTGCGTCATTGTATCTTTCAAGTACATGTGGATACTTCCTATATCTCAAGGTATACTCTTTGGTATTCTTCAAGTAGCCCACTACTCGTAGTAGGACAGTCCAATGATTGTCACTAGGATTACTAGTGTACCTGCTCAATTTGCTTACAACGTAAGCTGTATCAGGTCTAGTGCGATTCATTAAATACATTAGCCTTTCGATGATTTGAGAATACTTCAACTGTCGTTTTTCAGTTCTTGTATTCTTGTGAAGGTGAATGTGTGAGAAGAAGATTTGTATTCCCTTTGATCTGATGGTCCTTGAATCTTTCTATCATTTTCTCCACGTAATGCGACTGAGATAGACTGATTCTATCTGGTGTTCTAGCAATTTTAATTTCTAAAATTACATCAACAATTTTCAGATCTTTCATATCAAAGTTGTTGGATAACATCCTTTTAGTGGTCTTAATAACTTCAATATTAGTCCTGAGTATCATGTCGTCTACATAGAGATATACAATGATATATGCATTTTTAACTCTTTGTGTAAATGTACTTGTCGCATTCATTGATAGTGAATTCGTCCTTGATCATGACACTATCGAACTTCTCATTGCCACTGCTTAGAAGTCTGTTTCAGCTTCTTTTCACATTTGTGATTTTAGGATAGACGTAGCCTCCTTAAATTTTTTAGGCTCGCTTTCAAGTGCATATGCTACGAAGTTTGAACCAAAAGATTTAGAGATTCTCGATCTCTTGCTCCTTGTTGGTTCAATTTTTCGCATGAATTGTCGGTTCACTGGGTCCTTCTGAACGTTGTTTCATGTGTTTTTTTACCAGAAATCTTGTTTCTTTTTGTTTGTACAGAAAGACGTCTTCAAAGAATGCATCTCTTGATTCAATAATCATTTCACATGAATGTCAGGTATTTCTGATTTGTATGCCAGAAATCTATAAGCACTGCTATTCAAGACATAACTTATGAAAATGCAGTTCATTATTTTTTATCCAACTTAGTCTTCTTAGGTAGTGGTGCTGGCATTTTTGCAAGGCACCCCTACATTTTGAGGTAATGGTAGAAAAGAGGCTTCCATGCCACAACTCAAATGGAATAAGACTAAGTTTCTTGTGGGGTACCCTGATTTGTGGTTAATAAGGCTTAACCCTACTAAGTTCTGTGGTGATCCAGAACTTACGAGCATGAAATTTACCATCTCTTTTTAAGTTTTGTTTTTTCTTTTAGCAATCACATTTTGCCGAGGAGTGTATGGTGTTGTGATTTGATAGATTATACCAAAGTTAACACACAACTCACTAAATTTGTTTGATTCATATTCTTCGCTTCGATCAGATTTTAGAATCTTTATATTTTTATTTAGTCGATTCTCAACTTTGGTTTTGTATATTATAAACATACTTATTGCTTTGACTGATCACAATCTTATTATACACCATTTAGTACTCAAGAAAATGTCATATGACGAACTTCTTAGTACTAGCATCTTCCATCTTCGCGGTAGGAAGAGGAGAAGACATCACAGTCTTATTCAACACTCTTAGTGCCCTGCTAATACGCTCTTGATAAGTATCAGACATTTTTTGCAATTCAAGCATCGTAGAAGTTAGCAACTTCAACAATAATTGTCTTAAGATTGTTATACTTGACAGTCCAATTCAAGATTAAGCTCAATCGATCCAATCGGTCAGGTCGGTGAAGATTAGGTGGGGGGTTTTCTGTTCAATTGAATTTTTCTTAATTACATAACCACCTTCAAATTCCTTAGACACCAATCAGACTGGTATTTAATTAGTCTCACTAGAAGAGTAGACAAATCCGTTCAATCAGAATGGGCATAACCATTTCAACTAGACACATATGTTCAGTTGGAACGGGCACAACTGTTCCAAACAGACACATTTGTTCGCCGAACAGACACATCCATTCGGCCTTAACCGGTTGTCTCCTAACAGACACATCCATTCGGTCGGACCGAGGGAAACTGTTCTGAATAGACATGTCAGTTTGCCGAATAGACACATCCATTCGCATACCATTTTCAGTGTTGGACTGAAAAGTTCACTCTTTTTGGTCTATTTAACTCTTATTTTAGGCCAACTTCCGACTTGAATATCTCATTCATTTGAAAATGGAATTATATATGTGAATATACCATGTTTATCGTCAATGGAAGGAGAACGCATTCCAATTATCTCTCACACATTCCAAGCAGCATGTCTCCCCTAAAATTCAGCTCATTTTCTCAAAAAATCACTTAGTTAATTTGAAGTTTCCAACAAAAAATTTCTAAACCACGCCTCAATAACAAGCTTCGATCGTTGGGTAGGAAAAGACCAAAAATTAATAATACTAGCAGATGGGTTTTATCAGAGTAAAATGCGTCATGGCCATCTAGTCATGCCCATGGTGCATATGTCATCGTTGGAGAAGACGTGTCACATCTGGTGGTTCGATTGATTGATTTGAGATTAATGTATCTTTATTTTATTTGCTTTTGTTTAGTAGTTGTTTAGTCCCACATCAGATGAAAACTTTTTTTTTGTTTCTTTAAACCTATTTAAAGGCTCTTCTACTAATGAAATGAAAGAATGATGATTGTTGAAATTTTCCTATGATTCTTGTGAGTGATTGATCTCTCCCAAATTTCTCTTTTAAGAGTGTGAAACCCTAGAGAAACTCTAATTAAGAGTGTGAAATCCTAACTAGCCCTAGTTAAGAGGGTCAACCCCTGACTGGCCTATCCCTCTCTACCGTCTATCATCTTCTCTCTCCCCTACCAAAACCGTAATCCAAATTTTTCCCAAACCCTAGAAAGAAAAAAATGTTAAAAAATCTAAAAAAATAACAAAATTCACTGTTCATCTCCCTCACTCTCAAAACCCTAATCTTAATCTCACTCCCCCCTGCTTGCGTTTGTTGCAAGCCGGTCACCCCCTCTTTTCCCTTCCTCCTCTTCTTCTACCCTTGCGTTGCCGGCTCCCTTTTCCTCCTTTGCCTGCCAAACCACCATCGCTTGCACCTTTTCTTCCCCTATTGCTAGCCACCATCCGCACCCATCCTCCCCTCCTCTCCCGTTGTCCTCCCCTCGCTTGCAATCGTTGCGCCCACGACCTCCCTCACCATCACACCGCCATCTCTCTTCTCGACTCACGCCAGATCTATCTGCTTCCCCTTCCTTCGCTGGCAACAACCTTCATCGCTGACCTCGTCATCGATTCCTCGACAGCAGCTCGCTGCCTGCAATTAGCAGTTCGCCTTCAACACTGTCCTGACTTCCCCACGTTTTCTTCCTTCTAGTTGCACTACTGCCATTAGATCTAGCACTAGATCAGGTTTGCTTTGATTCTCAGCATGTCCAATCTGTTTCAAGTTGAACCTAACTTGCAACCACTTACAAGTTGGATCCGACCCAGCTTGATCAGACCCGGATTCGATTACTGTAGTAACTCGAGCCCAACCCGACAACTATGAAACCCGACCTGAGCCAATAGGGCAGACCCGACAGCACAGATATGACTCGAGAGCTGCAATAACAGAGTTTGCAGAACATACCCATTAAGCATCTGTTTTGGTTTTTGAGCCATTCCTGAGTCAGTCTAAAACTGATTCGAATCGTTCTTGAGGTGTTGGTATCGTGAGAGAGCTCTTTGCACCACCACAAGATAAGGACACTAAGATCAAACGTGATCCTCAGTAGGTACGTTTATGAACACGATCATTTTTTGCGAGTCATGATAATAATTCTCTAGGATTTTATAAATTTTACTATTGTCCACAGATAAGTAAGATTATGTGTATCTGCATGCCCTTAATTCAGTAGCTTTAATATTGATTGTTGAACTTTACCTGCATAGTACAATAGTTTATTCTTACTTTGAAATTGTTCAGTCTACGCACGCTACTCTGATAAAACTCATCTGCTAGTATTATTAGTTTTTGGTCTTTCCCTACCCAACGATCGTAGCTTGTTGGTGAAGCGTGGTTTAGAAATTTTATTACTGATTTCTCCCATCAGGGACACATTTCACATCATTTTTATATGGTTAGAATAGGATTTGCATCATTGAGGCACTTGTTTGAAAAAATACAAAAACAAAAATAAAAATCAACATCTAGCTTAGAATTGCATCTTCCCTTTTCAGTTAGAGTCCCTTTGTGCATGCCAACCCATAGGGATAGATCTTACCTGTTAGAAGAGTCTAGTTAATCCTACACCACCCCTATGAATTCCCAACCTACATTGACACTTGTTGACGTAATGGCCAAGTCTGATAACCTGATACAAACCTTGGCGTCCCACAACCAAAGAATAAAAAGAGGTGCTCTCTGTATGACCTCCACAACTAGAGAAGTTGTGGAAGAGTTTGACATCTGATGGCATTATTCTTCCTGAAGTCACCCTCATGATTAAAGAGTTTAGTGATATCGTCTCGAAAAATCACCTTGACAAGATGCTACCGATGCGTGACATCTAACACGCCATTGATCAAAGAGCCCCAGTGCAGCCATATACCATGCGTGACCCATGGTTCAAAGTCTCGATCTCGGCCGGCGACTCGGCTGGCACCGAGACGGATTTGTCTCGGCGACTCAGATTGGACTCGGACGATACGCGTAAACGCTACATAGAACGCTAAAAAAATTATAAAAAAATCATGACAAATCGTAAAAAATGTAGACATCAAAATTCATGCATCACATATTCAAAATATATCACCTAGCACACACAATATAAAGTGAAAGTATAAATACAAGCGTCATCGATAGAAACATATCAAAATACATGCATAATGTAGTAAATTGCATAAAATAATTCATAAGTATCTGCTATTATAGTCATTTTCACATTGAACTGTGAGGAGGCACAAAATCATCGTCCCTGCGATAAGTAAAAAAATAGGTATATAGTTTCCATAAGGATAATAATATGTTTGTGGGTGAGATCCTGTAAGCTGAGATGATTGGCCAGATGATCCAACATAAGAGTAATATAGCCGTAGGGGTTGTGCAATATCAGCTCCATGATGATAATACCCAAAACCTCGATATTTAATGCTGCTAGTAGAATATTCACCAGTGTTAGATAATCAGTGTTAGAATGTTGGCCAGATGTCAAATCTAACCCATGTAAATGACCTTCAAGACTATGATAATCATGTGAGTAGTTATCATGTCTAATCGAATAATCATCGCTAGAACTGAAATCAACCAACCGATCCATACGCTGTTGCGAAACTCCGCTCAGCCTCCATGATCTGTATCTTGTGTGGCATAATATTCTGAATCCTATGTCATAGCACCACCTCGTTGGCTTTTACCAACACCATGAGTCTCTTCATCATTACTGTCATCACCTCTATAACCGCCGTCATCAACACCGCCATTACCGCCGTTATCATCACTGCCATCACCATCGTCTTTGTCATCACCGTCACTTTTGTCACTACGACGAATACCTTCATCCAATCAACTAAAGTCATCTGGTGGTAACATCGGTTCTCTCCCAAATCCACTCATCCAAAATATCATCATTGAAAATATTGTTTCAGATCAATTGGGTTGTAATAATTATCAGTGTCGCTTTTGCATGTCAAGTTTCTTACTCGCAACCGTATATTATAATGCACAAATACTAGTTTTTGCACCTTTTTCATTGCAAATCGGTTGCACAATTTTGTATGAATCAGGGACCACGTGCTCCAATTTCTTTCACAACCTGATGAAGAACATGTTTGGCTTAAAACTTTGATGGCAATTTTCTACAGATTGGGAGCTTCTTCGCCATAATTAATCCACCAATCAGTTGGAAGAAATTGTTGTACTGCTCTTCTAGTCAGTGAGCTTCCAAATTCTCCAACTCCATCCACAAATAATTTTATCTGTGAGAATGCACATCATAAGTGTTAATATTTGCATAACATTATATCGATGAAATAAATAAACTATTATTACTTCATTAATAGCTCTTACTTGTTTATTCAAATGTGGCTCCAATCTTTTAATGACCTCTTTTAATCTATTTCTCACTTCTGAATGTGTAGAAAAGTTTTTTGAATATTGGAGTGCTTGATTTAAAAATATACTGCTATAATGTAAGCACATGATTGTTATGATATGACAGTTTCAATTTTTAGTCAACAAATATGATTTCTAAACAAATGAATTACCAACAGTATGAAAGTATCTATGCAATTGTCGCTCCCATCTTCTATCAATGATATTACATTATTTCTTTCAGTTATTATTTGATGCCTTTATAGCCAATTTTGCTCTATCCATAGCTTCATATATAATAGATAATGTAGGTTTCTTGTTCTGGTCCACTATCTTCAAGACTCTAATAAGGATCTATAATGTTTTGGACCTTTCTTGCCTTCTTCCAAAATCGATCAGTCAGAATGAGATTAGAAACCTCATCTCTCCCACTTCTTCCACTCCTTTCTTTATTGAATTCACGCCATTCGGTAGTCGTGCACATTCTTTTCAAATCTTGTTCATAGCGAATAAGGCTTTCAATAGAAATAAACTCGGTGGCAAACATGGTATACCTGGTCTCAACAAATCTCTATCTTTGGTAAATAGCTTCATTAAATTTATCACTTTGAGACTATTGTAAATAAATGATGTGATCATCTTAGCATCATCTAATGTCTCCTTGACTGATTTTACAGAGCCAATATCTTCAAGTATCAAATCAATGTAATGTGCTGCACAGGGAGACCAAACAAATGTTCTCTTCTCCATCAACAAGTAACCAGCTGCTTTGAAACTTGCATCATTCTCTGTTACAACCTGCACGATATTTTCTTCACCAACTTCATCAACTTTATTAATTAGTGAGAATATATAATCAACAGTCTTCGAGATATTAGTAGTATCAATAAAAGTATGGTAGATCATGCTTCTATCACAATAAATCATGAATTTAACAATAGGCTTTCTATTCTGGGAACTCAGCATCACACATGATCGTATAACCATACTGTGACTATTTTGTTTTTATTGAAGCAATATATACTTCAATTTCTTTCATTTCCTCCTCTAAATAAAGATTGCCAATCTGTTACCCTCAGTGATGGCAGAGGCGCACCGAGGCGCGCGCCTGAGGCGCCGGGCGCAGCGAAGCGCAGCCCAGCGCCCCACCGCGGTGGCCAGGCGCGCAGCAGAGAGAAGGCGCGCGCCCGACGCGCGCTTCACGCGAGGCGCGAGGCGCGCGCCTCGCAGCGCCTAAAGAAGTCGGTCGGGTCGGGTTAGAACCCGCAATTGAAGCGGGTGACCCGACCCGCTTCTATTAGATAAAATGAAAAAAAGGAAAACAGCAGAAAACGAAGGGGAAAAAATCTCACGATTCTCACCTTCGTCGATTTAGGGCACCGGCGATTCCCCGCGACGCCCGCGACGCATAAGCAGGTTCTTCTCCTCCTCTTTCTTCTCTCTCTCTTCACTTCTCTGTTCTCTCTGGCACTATTCTCTCTGTCTCTGTCTTTCTCTTTCTTTGGAATCGGATGGCTCCATCTCTCTTCTCTGGCCTGGCTGCGATCTCTCTTTCTCTAACTCCATCTCTCTGACTCTCTTTCTCTGTCCCTAATTCTCTCTCGCCATCTCTCTGTCTGTCTCCAATCCATTTTTCTTTTTTTTCTGTTTGTTTAATTGTTTCTGTGACGGTGTGACCATCACCATTCTCCTGCATTTCTCTGTCCCCGTCTCCCTTTCTCTGTGTCTTTTTTTCTTTCTCTGTGCTTCATCTCTCCCTTTCTCTATATTTCTTTCTTTCTCCCCTGTCTTCTTCTTTCTCTGTTCAGTTTTCCTATTTTTCTTTCTTTCTCCCTTGTCTGAGTCTCTATCTAATGCTCAGTCTCTCTTTCTTTCTATCTACCTGCGTGACTGCGTCTCTCTTTCTCTGGACTCTGGAGTGTGGCCGTGTCCCTCTCCATCTCTTTCTGTCTGTCCGGCGAGATGCTCCTTATCTCTCTCTGTGACTCTGGTCATGTCCCTCTCCCTCTGTCCAATGCTTTTTGCTTTGCTGATATTGCTTTGCTGATACCTGCGTGAGCTAATTTTGTGTGTTTAATTTTTCTGTTTTATTTTTTACAGGTGATTCAGTAGACACATCTTGATTCTTGACATTGCAGACACCGGGATCGGCTGGCGCTGCAGTTGTAACTTGTAACCTGTTGTAAGTGAGAGATTATATTTTACTATATCACCAAAAATTACAAATTTAATAATTTCATTACAAATTCTCATTACAAACTTTGCAAGATTTTTTTCCTTCATAGTTTGAATCCTGATTGTGAACCTGCAAGAAAAAGTAGACTATATTAAAATTGAAACTTCATAAAAAGAATAGCATTTTATTATATGCAAATGCAATAATGCAATTTTATAAAAGACATCATAAATGAAAAAAATCTTATGTGAATATGTGATTAATATCATTATTTGAATATTTGATTAAAGTTCAGAGGTTGCGTTGTGCTTGTATTACTATTATGGGTTTGGTTTCATATCTCGCATTTACTTTGATTGAAATATAGATTTGGATTGTTACGATTGAATTGGTAATGTGATTTAGCATTTATTATATATGTGATATTGTGATTTGTCAT
Organism: Agave tequilana; assembly: GCA_038442645.1. Lineage (NCBI taxonomy): Eukaryota > Viridiplantae > Streptophyta > Magnoliopsida > Asparagales > Asparagaceae > Agave > Agave tequilana. Next base: position 13,127 of record JAVJIF010014393.1, on the reverse strand, counting down.
GTGGAGCCATGTAGGTTGAAGATATTTGACAAACCTGAATATGAATGAAGGTAGTTGTAAAAAGAAGGATCCAACGTGGAAGCACACTATTTTAATCAACCCTCCTGATACACTTAAGCATAAATGTTCTTTTTGTGGTAAGATATCGACTGGTGAGATTACAAGGGCCAAAGAACATCTAATTGGCACTTCAAGGAAGCGCAAGAGACATCACCCTTTGCAATAGAGTCCCGGATGAGGTGAAAGAAGAATTGAAAGCATATGAAGAGAAGCAAACGAGTCTTAAGCGACAAGCAAATTTAGAAGAACATATACCGGACCTCGATGATGGGGAAGATATGTTAGAAATTGATGAGGAAGAGGGTGTTGCCGAAATTCGGGGCCGACAAGATTACTAGAAAAAAGAAAAGCCAAGCAACAAGTATATCTACTAAGATATCATCAATGGGAAGCAACATGCGTTCCGATAGTGTAGGTGATGCTTTTAGTAAGAGGAGAGGACCTATGGATGCATATTATGCTTTTGACCCGGCACTAGAAGTGGAAAAAGATGAAAGGAGAAGAAAGTTAAGGCAAACGAATATCAAAGAGAGCCTTGACAAAGATGCAGTTGCTAGGGTGTGGCAAGATATTGCTCGTTTTTGGTATCAAGCAGGTATTGCTTTTAATGCAGCTAAATTGAAATCTTTCAAAATAATGTTGAAATCTGTGGGACAATTTGGGCCACACTTGCCACCTCCATCTTACCACCAATTGCGGGTGCCTCTTCTTAAGAAAGAGGTGAAATACACCAAGGGATTAATGGAACCGCATAAGAAAATGTGAGAATCTAGAGGGTGTTCTTTAATGTCCGACGGTTGGAGTGACAGGAAGGATCGGACTCTTATCAATTTCTTGGTGAATTATCCTCTTGGATCATGGTTTATTGAATCAATTGATGCTTCCAATGAGATCAAAACTGGTGAGAAAATGTTTGAGATATTAGATAAGAAGGTGCAAGAGATCGGGGCTCAGAATATCATCCAAGTTGTCACGGACAACGCTTCTAGCCTTAAGCTAGCAGGTAAAGATCTATATTTGAATTTTAAAAGTTGCACTTGACACTTGTAAAACTTCATTTTTTATTGAATGAATTGTAAAATATTGTTGTTACTTGTTTTCAGGTTCCTACTTAGAGGTGAAGTATCCTCGTATGTTTTGGACACCTTGTGTGGCTCATTGCATTAATCTAATGCTTAAAGACATCGGGAAGTTACCAATTGTGAGGATGACATTAAGCCGCGCCATGGAGGTAACAGGCTACATCTATTCTCATGGTTGGGTTTTGAACTTAATGAGACAGAAGACGGGGAAAAGAGAGCTTCTGAGGCCAGCTGTTACTCGCTTTGCCACATCATTCCTGACATTGTCAAGTTTACATACTCAAAAGGTGAAGTTAAGGAAGATGTTCATCTCAACTCAGTGGAAGGAAAGTAGATGGGCCAAAGAGCAAAAGGGAAAAGCAGTTGAGAAAATTGTTGGAATGAACTCCTTTTGGAACAATGTTGCATATGTTCTCAAGCTAACAGCTCCCTTAGTTCGAGTGTTGAGACTTGTAGATAGTGAGAAGAAGCCCGCAATGGGATACATATATGAGGCTGTAGATAGAGCCAAAGAGGCTATTATGGCGGCTTTTGAGGATGAGTCAAAGTATAAAGATGTTTTGATATTATTGATCGAAGATGGGAGGTTCAGCTACACCGCCCACTACATGCTGCTGGATACTATTTCAATTCGGAGTTTTTTTATGATCACACCAATATTTCAGGGGATGAAGAGGTTATGACTGGTCTTTATAAGGTCATTCAAAAAATGGTGCCCGAAGAGGATCAAGATAAGATTGACCGACAAATTAGCATTTATAAAAATGCTGGTGGTCTTTTTGGTTTTGATATTGCTATTAGAAACCGAAAGAAGAAATCTCCAGGTAAAAAACACGTCAATTTTAATCTTTTAGTTAGCTTATAAAAGTTGACTTATAAAAAAATATGTGTCGGTTTCTAATTTCCTATTATTATGTCTTATTTCTCCACATATGATAGCTGATTGGTGGGAATCTTATGGCGCATCTACTCCAGACTTGCAAAGACTTGCCATAAAGATTCTCAGTCTTACATGTAGTTCCTCTGCTTGTGAGAGGAATTGGAGTGCATTTGAGCAGGTAAATACTAAACTAGAAGGAAAATATTAAAGTTATTTGGGTTGTTATTTCTGAGGTTGCTTAATAACAATTATTTCAATCCATAAAAAATTGCAGATCCATAGCAAGAAGAGGAATAAATTGGAGCATGGGAGGCTCAAAGACTTGGTTTACTGCAAATACAATCAAGCTTTGAAGGAGCGATATGATTGTAGAGATGTAATTGATCCTATTATACTTAATGACATTGATGAGAGCAATGAATGGCTGCTGGGAAAATTTGGTGAAGGAAACAACGCAGAGAATGATTTGGTGCATGAAGATGATGATCTTACTTGGGCGTTATTTCTGAGGCTATGGGAGCTGAGGACCCTATTGTTAATACAAGATCAACTTCAGAAAGTGGGTTTAAGTCCATGTTAAGACGTTCAGTTAGTGGTTTTGGTGCTTCATCTTCGAGGAGGAGAGAGCCAGAGCCAGAAGAGGAAGAATTTGACTCTGAGGATGAGAGTGAGAAAGAGAATGCTCAAATAGATTATGGGTCTTATGGGGAGGAGGAAGAAGAGTTTGATTTGGGGGATGAAGATGATGATGAGTAGTCAAAGACTCAAACTTTAATGTCGTTTCCATTTTTGTTTTTTAATTTTAAAGTTTAGATTCCAAACTTTAGACACTTGTTTTGGTATTGTTGTATCGTTATTCTAACCTGTTTGTCTTAGATGCCATATCTTGTGAACTTGTTTAATAATTAGTATCTTGTGTTTTGTTTTTGAGTCTTATTATCTCTTATGACTTATTGATAATTTGTTATTATGCATTATGCTATTAAATTGATCTCTATGTAGGTGTAAATCATGAAGCAACTATACAGGTGCGCACATTATTCTTGTTTTATTAATATTTTTAATTGTTGATTTATTATTTTTTTGTTGTGTATATTATAATTGTACTTTTATTCTTATATTATTTCAAACTAATAATAATAAAAAAACAGTAGCGCCTCACTGCAGTGAGGCGCATCGTCTCGCTTGCGCTTTGCGCCTCACACACATTAGACTCTTTGCGCCTCGCACTGCGCCTTGCGCCTTGACAATACTGGTTACCCTGTAGAGCCTTTTACACCTGAGCCTGCCGCCGCAATTGTATTAATCATGGCTTGGTAGTAAGGATTACTATCAGCTGCATCAAATGATATTGCATTGTAGTGAAAGAATTTCACGATGGATTTTTCAACCTTTTAATATTCTCAGTTTAGATTACGCTTTGATTGATTTCTGTTTATTGGGAACATATAAGGATCAATACCACGAGCTGGAATTTCAGCTTCTCTCGTTATAATACTCCGACGCAATCCACGGTTAATCTGATCCTGAAGGCTGTGAACTACTACCACCAATATCTCTTGTATGACCTTCATCCGATCTCTAAGCCATTTTTTACTTTTTTTCATAGCTTATTTTAGTTGTCTTCTTTCAACTCCTTCCAAACCACCAACTTCTTCATTTTCATTATCAGAATCTCCATCGGTTACATCATAAAATCTTCTTCACTTAAAATTTCATAAATCGTTCTTTCTTGAATTTTATGGTCGCTCTTTATTTGCTAACTTCAGAAAAATGTTGTCTCATTATTTGAGATGCCTCTTTTGGTACTCGTAAGTATCTTTCCACCTGATCAGGTACATATGTTATATGTTGCTTCAATCTAGTGATATCACCATGGACTTGTTTTTCACAATAATTACACTTCACAAGTTTTTTACTTCCACCAACAGGGGTACCATATTCTATCCAATATCGTGTTGCTTTGGAGTCATACTCAAAGTTTAAAAATTATCTGTTAAATTAAATTAAAACTAAACTTAACTAAATTAACTAAATTAAATTAAATTAAACTAAATTAAATTAAATTAAACTAGTTTATACTAGATTAAGTTAAACTAACTTAATTACCTAACTTCAATAAAATTATTAAATTACCTAACTTAATTAAAATTTCAAATTTATATTTGATTAAATTAACCTAAATTAAGTTTAACGAAACTAATTTAATTTAAATTAAACTGGAATAATTGAGAACAGAGAGACTGAGAAGAGAGTGAGAGAGAACAGTGTGAGAGAGGAACAGAGGAGAGAGACGGAGACAGGGGGAGAGAGATCGACAGGGAGAGAGAGGCACGGAGAGATGCAGAGGGAGAGAGAGACAGAGATCTACGAGAGAGAGGGAGAGAGATCGACGGAGAAATGGAGAGAGAGAGAGAGAGACGCAGAGGGAGGGAGAGGGAGAGAGATCGACGGGGGAGAGAGGAGAGATCGACGGGGAGAGAGACGGAGACGGAGAGAGAGTGAGAGAGAGACGGAGGCAGAGAGAGGGATAGAGGGACAGTGAGAGACGCAGAGGGAGAGAGGGGGAGAGATCGATGGAGAAAGGGAGAGACAGAGAGACGCAGAGGCGCAGAGGGAGAGAGATCGATGGAAAGGGAGAGGGGAGAGAGAGACGGAGAAAGAGAGGAGAGAGAGGACGGAGAGAGAGATCGACGGAGAGAGGGAGAGAGATCGACGGAGAGAGAGCAGAGGGGGAGAGAGGAAGAGAGATCGATAGAGAGAAAGAGAGATCGATGGAGAGAGAGGCAGAGGGGGAGAGAGATGATAGAGAGAGAAAGGGAGAGAGATCGACGGAGAGAGGTCGACAGAGATCAGCGCGGAGAGAGGGAGAGAGATCGACGGGAGAGAGGGGGAGAGTGGGTACGGGGTACTTGTGAGGGCGAGGGCGACAGTGGAGCGAGGGCTATCTGGAGAATTTCTTTCCTCGCTCCCGCTCCAGTCTCTCCTTTATATTCGATCACCGGCGCACAGCGACCCGAATCGGGTTCGACTCGGACCTGCCCAGTGACTCGAGCAACTGAGTCTGCTTGGATCAGGCCGTGTCAGATTCGACTCGGTCGAGTCTTTGTTCCCTGGCGTAACCTCCAACATGCCATTGATCAAAGAGCCCTAGTGCAACCATATACCATGTGTGACCTCCAACACGCTATTGTTCAAAGAGCACCAGTGTCTTGATCGCCCCATCTACCCAGCCCCATAGGTCTGGGACCCATCCACATCCATATAGGAATGATGTTAAGGACAAGCTCTGAACGGGACAACAGAAACAACGGCACTAAGCGGGAATTTTTCAAGAATGGTACTGCTGCTAAATGCTATAAGTGCCAAGGCATGGGCATTTGGTTGTTAATTGCCCCAGCCCCATTAAGATCGCCATTATTGATGGAGCTCACATTGAAGCACCTGAGGCTGATTCAGAAGAATTCATCTACTACGTGGATGATGAAGTAGGTGATAACTTGAATGACGATCTTGAACAAACTATAGACTTATCCCATAGCTGATTATTATACTGTGTCTGATTCTGCACTGCATTTGCATCACACATGCGCGAAACTACACAAGGAGATCATTGATAGGATGCACAAGACAACGCCAACTATAAGCTACATGTTGTTGTTAGAAAAGATTAACAACTTCTAATGTTGGTGATTTTGTGATGGTTAAAAGATGCATGCTCATAGTGCTGGTTTACTTCAAATATGGAAGAAATGAAACGATAACGATTATGTTATAGACCTTCTAAAGGATTTTTAGCATCAGTTTTACTTTCAATGTTGAGAACTTAGTAGATTACAAGGGTCTTGATTTTAACTCTATCAACCATTGGTTGATGAGCCTTCTCCTGAGCTATTTTTAAGAGCCTCTCACTTCTCCCACTCTCAGATATTCATCCTAATAAAGTAGAAAGAGTTGATAAAATTCTAAATGGTGAAATTATCTATATCAAATATGGTGGAACTCGATGATATGTAATTCGCTGGGAAGGAAAATTACCTGCCGGGGATACATGGCTTGATCACAGTTATCTGCAGCGGATTGACCCTGATGTTGTGGAGCGATATGAAAGTATTTCTACACCTTACTCGACAAAGTCGAATCCTTTTCCACCCGGGGGAGAATGATGCAGACATCTAGTCGTGCCCCTTGCGTGTATATCATCGTTGGAGAAGATGTGCCGCATCCAGTAGTTTGATTGTTTGGTTTGGGATTAATGTAATCTTTATTTTATTTGAGTTACTTTATTTGCTTTTGCTTAGCAGTTGTTTAGTTGTTTAGTTGTTTAGTCTTACATTGGATGGAAACTTTTTCTTTTTTTTGAAGCCTATTTAAAGGTCTTCTACTAATGAAATAAATGATGTTGATTGCTGAAATTTAAAGGCTCTTCTATTTAAAGGCTCTTTCTAATAATTAAACCCAAAGCTCCTGTTGTCATATTTTGATGCACTAAAACAAGGATTGAAACCTTATTTGCACTTTTCTTTAAAATTGAACTCTTTACATAATAGATTAGAAATAATTAGTGTGAAAAGTTAAGAGATGTTTGACCTTCTTACAAGCCTGTAATTGTTCAAATTAATCATGAATTATTGCTTAGTGTCACTCATGCAGCGCAGTTACTATTTGGTATTAGATGTGACCACTGCTTATCCTTCACCAGATAAACTGGCCTCTGTAGAATTCTACATGCGGAACTGTAAACATCTTAACTCTCATTTTCGTGCAGGAAGTCATATCCAGAAGGGTCTTGGTAGATGAGGGCCAAAGACAGGTAGTGGAGGTGGAGCAAGCTGCAATATGGAGATTTCTTTGGTGGTCAGGGACTATATCAGTACATGTCTTTGTTGACCAAAACAGAAAAGATCACACTGTAAGGGAACCACCTGTCCTTCCTGTTTAGTGATATCAAAATGCATTCTCTATGTGACACAAGGTTCTATTCTTGGCGCAGGTTAAATTCAAGCAAGGGAAAACAGGATTTATGGAGAAATTTGAAGGTTGTTGGAAAGTAGAGCCACTGTTTGTTGATGAAAAGTATTGCTTTCCTCACAAACCGAGAACAAGGGCCGATTATGATTCCTGCACCGGAGGCAAAGGAAGAATTGGGTCCACTGTGACCTTGGATCAGCTGATCCAGCCAGCACTTGTCCCGCCTCCTCCCATCTCATGGTACCTGAGAGGAATCACCACGAAGACGACTGAGATGCTGATTACTGACCTTTTAGCGGAGACTGCTAGGTTGAGGGAGCGGTCAGAAATGGAGATTCATCAAGGCAAGTGCTTGAAGCGAGCGTAGATCCTACCCATGTTGATTGTTCATCTTACAGTTTTGATGATAACATTAAGGAGAGGTGGCACCAGCGAAGAAGAAGAAGACGTTCAAGACGGAAAGAAATCATAGAGCGGCAACGGTTTGATGGTAATCTAAAAGTGCTCATTATCAAGAGCTTGTAAACTATTTGGGTGTCACAGGTCAGTAAAAAATAGCTCTCATATGATGTATTTTCTGATTGTGTTCCTTTCTTGTAATGCAGGTGGTGAATTTGAAAATTTTTTTTTGCTTATTTTGCGGTGCATTTGGTGATGTAGGTATCTTATGTATTCGTTGTCGTTGAGATGAGATAAAACGTTGTTTATTCCAATCTTCTATTGTATTTTCTGCTTCCTAGAATATTTTCATGTTTGATTACAAGAGGGTATATGAAAATATTATGTCATCTATTATTTGGTAATCATTTAATTCAATTCGATTATCAGAACATTTTGTAATTAAATCCAATCTTTAATAATTTTTAAACTCTGTAATATCCCTAAGTTTGATACTGTAAATTTATATTTTTTTTTATTATTCGTATTTTTTTTCGTAAAGTAATTATTGTGTTTGTACCGGTATTTCTCCTCCTTGATTTCTCCCATACTCTTTTGTTCTTGACCCACTAGCTTATACCCAATTTCCTATTCCTAATCCAACCCATTTGTATAACCCAAACCCATTACCCTTTTGATCAACCCACAACCCAACCTACAAGATCAGATCCTAATCTAATCCCCCCAGAATCTCCTCAAAATCCCAACCTAATCCCATGATTTTCTCTCCCTTAATCCTCTCCCCAATCCCAACAACTCCAGCCGCACCCTAACAGCAGCCCCCTGCCCATCTCCACTAGAGCAGATCCCCTCCCTGCCTGTGCGCAGTCCAGAGCGTAGAAGCCCCCTCCTTGGCCGATCATCTCTTCCACTTCAGTCGTCTCCATGTCCAGGCTGCCCCTGGCCGTCCAGACCTCTGCCATGCCTCAACAGCGCACACGGCAGCGCCACAGTTCAGATCCAGGTCGGATCCTCCACCTGGCAGGCCGCACCGGCGCCGGGCTCCTCCCCTGCGCGTGCAGCAGCGCCCAGGGATGAGTGCAGCCCCATCCACCAGCAACCAGCGAGCTCGGCAGCCTCTCCAAGCCGCACCACCACCACAGCAGCAAAAGCAGGTGGCAGCAGCACCTCCTTGCAGCGCCCCAGATCCCTTCTCCTGGGCGCTGTCCAGACCAGCAGCGGCATCAGCAGCACCAGCATCTCCAGCAACAACCCCTTGCAGCCCTGCTCCTTGGCGCACCCAGCGACACCAACAGCAGCACGGCACCATCAACAGCAGATCCAGGCAGCGCGACAGCAGGTCACCAACAGCCCCAACAGCGACACGACATCCTCCAACGCGAGGACAGCCCCGGATCCGTCAACATGCCCTATGTGAATGTCTCTTCCTCCCTCTCTCTTTATTCATTAAGTGATCGTAAATATGTTTTGTATGCGTTGTAACTTGATGAGTAGAGCATGGATGTAGATTGTCATTTCCCCTTTATCTTATCATGATTGAATGTATAGAGATATGACATGCCTAATTGTGTATCTTTTATGTTGGAGTCCTATGTATACCGTATGGGCGTTTAGATTATTTGTGTAGAATATGCATGTTGGAGTGTATGGAGGTATTGAAGAGAATATAGGTTTGTGTGTAGGAGTATCCCAGATTTTTGTGGCTGACAGAGGCTGATTAGTCGACTAATACCAGTTATTAGTCGACTAATAGCCCTGTTAGTCGACTAGTGATCTCCCCCTAGTCGACTGATTTAGCGTCCAGGAAACTATTGACTCTCTGTTAATTCCCTGTCAGTCGACTTGTCACCTGGTTAGTCGACTAACAGTAGTAGTAGTCGACTAATAGGTGAACCTGGAAGTTGTGTAGCACCTGTATCTCTGTCAGTCGACTGGCCTTACTTTTATAGTCGACTTGCCTTGCCCCTAGTCGACTTGGACTACCTCTTTAGTCGACTAAGAACCCTTCTAGTCGACTACATATTTCCCCTAGTCGACTTCAGTGAGTCTGTCAGCTGTGTATGGTTACTTGATGGATTGTAGACTTCACCCTTGGACTAGGTATTGGTTATTGATGGATGCGTATGATATCGAGAGATAGATATTGGTGGTAATGACTTGATCATGATAGATCATAGATGCATGTATATGTTATGATACCGAGTGTTGGGACATTATGACTGATCATTAATAGAAGTGGTGATTGTGAAGACTTGAAAATCAGATTAGATTGTTAGAGTGAGAGAGAGCTGTGCCTGATTATGGATATATGTTGGAATGACAATTATTATATCAGATTACTTGATGTACATTGATACTTGACGATCATGTAACTGTTGGGAATGTGAGTTGGATATGATGACTTTGGATTGATCTGGGACTTATACTATTTACATTGAATGATGACCAGTAATTAGACCTAACTTTATTAGTCGAGTATTTGAGGACATATCAGTTATGACTGGATTAGTTGAGTGAGACTTAGATTGATCTTGAGTTAGAGGTTATTCAGAATCTGTGTTCCTTATATTGTAGCCGATCTGTATTAAGATGGGATGGACGTTGTTGATTGATAGTTGTGACCATTTGGGATTCGTTAGATGATATATTTCATGTAGAGGACTTTCCATATTTGATATTCATTTATTGGTGATGACATGATGATGATTCATTCAGATGTGATGTGTACTTGTTATGACGTTTGAGGCTGGCTATTGAGTAATATCTAGTTCTGTTATTGTACTGTGCATATTACTGAAGTTACTGGGAAAAGATTGTCTGACCGTAACACCCTGTACAGTTCCATTGTTCATCGTATACACGGTTACTGTTACTGTTACTGATATTGTTCACCGTGTATACGATCACTGATTTACTGTTACTGTACTGTTATTGTTACTGTCATCGTATCGTCCCAGTATTCTAGAGAACATGAACATTGACTGATTTAACTGAATTGAATGAATAATAAAGTAATTGAACAACTTACACCGGGATTGGGGAAATTGATGGAGGAGACAACGTCTGTATTTTGGGTGGACCTAGGATACAGGTTGCGCAGCCGACTGAGGGTTCCACTGCAGGGTTCCTGGGGGATGACTGACATCCCATCTGTACTGTTACTGTTCCACTGTTTTCACAGTGAGATTACTGTTACTGTTACTGAGTACCTAGCGGTACGGCCTGGTTCAGCGCCAGGAAACTGAGGCCGTGGTCCCGGGTATGTACGGGACCCACCTAAAGCATGGACAATGTCTCCAACCGATCAGTTTCAATAACTTAAGGGCATCGATTGGCATGTGTGGTAGGCGTAGTATGGGATGCGTCTATTACGTGTGACAATTGGTGTTCGCTGACATAATTAATAATAAACTGTTGATGCTTTGTGACTGACCGTAATCACCTGGTTGTATATTTATATATCACTATGTTAGACTCATGATTATAACCATGACCAGATTACCTTGACCATGACCAGACTTATGACCAGAGTTGGATGCCAACCTAGTGATATGTGATAGATTACACGCCTTGACATTGATTGCATATTTACCGTTGTGCCATTTGTCTGCTACCTGTATTCATGGTTTATATCATATGTGTTACTGTTCAGTTATTTATTGTGTTATTTAGTCTTTCTATCTGCAGTTGTTCTTACTATTATATATGCACATGGTTTCTTCTGCACGAGCTGTTTCCCTTTTACACACACACTCATTATGGTCGCGTTCTGACGACCCTGGTTTGCACGTCCAGCTATGGACGGTTGTTCTAATGTGCAGGGTTCGACGAGACTGTTCGTCTTGCGAGGGACTAGACGCTCTTTCTTCTATTTCTGGTATTTCATTTCTTTATATTCTGTCATTTCCTGATTCTGCATTCATTGCTTTCAGCTGCCATGTTCTTACCATCATTTATCTGCTATCCTTAGAATTGTCACTATATGTATTATTGCAGTGTTCATTGATCATTATGCTTCCAAATTATAACTTGTTCAGGTTAACTTAGGCTTAGCGTGTATACGTGGGGTATTATCCTCGCGTATATACGTCGCCATAAAGACCCCGTATCTTTAGGATCGGGGCGTTACAAACTCTGTGGTACATATTCAGGTGATGCGCGTTAATTATATTAATCTGTACGTTTGTTGTTGTTGGGGACACATCCATTTTGAGATGTAAAAACTGTTGGAGCTAAGGTAATATGGTAGGGACTTTCGAGTTTGAGGTTCCATCTTTTCTCTTTAAAAAAAAAGTAATAATAATTTTGTAACTCTAATTCCTATGACACGCCTCCAATAAGTCATGAAAATCATTATTAATTTTTTTAAACCCAAAAATCTCTCTTTAAAATAGCAAGGAGATTTCTTTAACTTTTAATGTGTGAGACATTTTCTATACTGCCTCATTAAGTTTTGGAGTTGTATACAAATCTGAGTTCAACTTGTGATTGCATTTTTTTGCCTCTTGGGAGATTGATGGGAGTCATTATTGTATTGTAACGTGGCTTGTTCCGAACTGTGTTTTGGATAACAAGCCTTACTTTATCTTAAACATGCGTATTGGTAAATGCCTAAATGGTAGCACTTCAAACTTATAATTTTTTGTTATTGATAATATTTTATGTCTCTTAAATAAAAGCCAAATAGAACATAAGTAGACGTGTAGAAAGTTACAAAAATTGGCCCGTACTCAGAAGGAGCATATAAATAAAAATAAGACTGACATGCTTTATACTAGAGCCCGAAGCCCAGAGCCCAATTATATATAATTAGGAAACATGTGGGTAAAAGTAAACGGCCCATTCCAAATTATTAAGACGCACAAAACAACTAAAAAACTAAAATCGGCCCCTACATAACACAAGGGAAATGTCCATTGCAATAAATGATAATGTCTGTTCTCTAGAATGGGGATTGCATGGAGTTCTCCTCTCAAAACGCAAGTAACGAACACAATTTCCCCATACACGAGTATCAAGACTGTATTGCATCATTCAAGTATTCATTTGCGAAGTATAAGTTCGATTTACTTCCACGCCGTCAAGAATAAAAGATGGGTATGTATGCATATATCATCTTCTACCACATATTGATGCTATTGTCATGAATTCATGGGGTCCCATGAGTGAATGCTTTTGTAGGAGAAGCTTAGTTATTGGACTTTTGGTTCATTGGTTCATGTATTCTCCTACAAGGAAACATTCGAGTCCTTGGCTGAGAGACTAAGGCTTTTGAGTGAAGAAATTAAAACAAATAAAAACAAAACAAAAAATTCAATGAGATCTTAGTAGGATTCAACATCTTAGATAGGCAACCAGACCGATATCTCATGCTTCAATATCTTAGTACTCTGCTTCCCCACTTCGCCCCAAACAAACAGCCCTTAATTTCATCTTCATCTACACTTGGTCGTAAGCTATAGCTACTGCAAAGAAGTGCTGTCTGTATGGGTAAGCCTTCAGGGCCAAGAAAACTCTCAGGCCTTGTGAATGAATGAATGAATGAATGCTTTCACTTGTTCTACTCTCCTTTGTTCTCTGTGGAGGCTGATGCCCGGTGTCAGCTTCGTAGACCACGACTGATGGCCCTCCTTCCTTCAAAGCCACACTCTTTAAACATTGGAACAGTGCAGGGGGGAGGACAAATATTGGCTCCTCTTCGGACAGACAATGCTACAGGAACAGAGATGTCAACC